>JAGDQP010070031.1:0-10812 GCA_022664845.1 Lepisma saccharinum
TCTGATCAGAGTATCCAAGTCAGTTAATTATTTTCCTGTTTGTTTACCGCATTGATTGTATTATTGTTACCTAAAATTGAAGGGCAATATTTAAAGAAACATTAAAAGTGAATTTTTTCCTTCTCATTATTGAAATTGGTCGTTGAAATCATTGAGATAATAACTCCGAACGCGAAGTGTGCTTGTGCGAGTATTGGAGGTATAAAATCGGAGGTATAGTTATTTGCTAAGTTTTATTATGTCTGAGTTTTGTTTGATATGCCTGTTTCATATTTGAAATTTCGGGACAAGAGGAAGAATTACTGAGACACGTTAAATACCGTAATTTAGGCCAGTTCATATCTCAGGCTAGGAGTATGTATCGGTAAACAGTCCGGGAAAATTTTTGTAGAGAGGAGAAATTCCAATCCCCTATCCCGCCTTACAAATCGATTATATGTATTTTTTCCACTGGGAATATTGTTACTTTGAAATGTTCCGAGAAGATTCAATAACTATGTTCAGCCAGGAGCAACGTTATATTATGTATAATAGAGTTTTGTTTCACCAAAATTATGTTACACAGCCTACAGATATAGCTAATCAAAGAATTTGAATTTTATTTATGGCCTTTAGGCATCTAAAGGTCAGGCCGACATAGGGGAAATAAAAGGATTTGGGAAGGTGTCGGCCAGGGCCTATGTTGAAGGTGCCATTCCGGTATTTGCTTGGTGTGACTGGAAAAACCTCAGTCAGGATGGTTGGCCTCTGGCATCGAATCCGCGACCTCCCGAATGGTATGCCAACGCTCTACCACTGAGCTGCGGCGGATCGGTAGCTAATCGAAGAAGCAGCTACGTTAGGGTTACCAGGTCTTACTTTTTTCCGTAAGATTTTCTTTCTCTTGGGTTCTCTTTAAGTCTTTCTCTCCCGCGCGATTACTTTCTCCCACAACTGAAGGAAGTATTGTGTGGTAGAGAAAATAGGTAACACTTAAAGGGAACCCGAAAGAAAGAAAATCTTACGGAAAATACTTAAGACGTGGTAACCCTAAGCTATGTCAACCGGTGGTGGCTAGTGCAGTAAGTCTGTGCAATTGTCTGTAACTGTACAGAATATTTTGTTACAAAGTTCGCTTTCTAATTGGATATTTTTCGACACTTTTGACTCACCATTTGGTACTGAAAGATGTCCGACTTCCGTTCTGCCGAAATTCCAGCATCTCACGTTAAACTGTTTGCAAGTTTTGTTTTTTTTAGTGTAATTGAGAAATAACATGGTACAATTTTACCAAATTGCGATATTCATGAATACAATTTACACATAGTTAATTAGAATTTACTAGAAACAACATCACTGCCAGTAAGTTGTTAAAGCATAAAAAAGTAAAAGCAGATACTCACTGGTTTCCTGAGATAGCTTTAGTGCAGACATTCGTCCAGATTATTCCTCAGAGTCTTGGGTCGAGACCCGTAGTCAGTCAACTGTTCTGGTGACTACCAGAGTTCCCTCGATGCCAATCATAGCCAATTTGTAATCAAGCGAAGAGAGAGTAATCAACTTGTAATGATATATATATATATATATATATATATATATAGTGTGTGAACTCCCCTGGCTCTGGTCTCTGGTGATTCCCAACAGTTGTCGACCTTGAAACAACCTCTCCATGCAAAATTTGTTCCTTTTTTATAACGTATCATATAACTTACATTTCTTCTGAGAATTCGTCTCTGTAACATTCTTTATTTTGTGTGAAATTACATTTGGAGAAATTCTCTGAGAATCTTTGGTAAACTTTATTGTTATATGGGCCAGTCTAGTAACTTCGGACTTCGGCCTGTCACGATTCGCATTTAGCTGTTTAAATCCACACCCATGCTCCTGAGGGAACTCGAACCCGGGACCTTCGAGTAGATGGCCAACCGCCGCAGACCGCTCGGCCGGCTCTAAGAATCTTATAATAGGGCATTTTATATTATTTCTGCATTGTTATAATGTTCTCCTGACCTCTTAGTAAAGCGTTATCTTACAATAATAAAAAACGCACCTCATATTTTTCTTTCAATGATTCTAGTGTAAAATTTGTATAATCAGAAGATGGTTGAGGTTTTAAATGCTTCTTTAAATTTTTATCTTCAATTTGAGAACAAAATAGTGTAATGTAAATTCGACAAATAAATATCAGGAATGCAAATGAAAAATGAGTGAGTTCAGCGCTATGCTCCCATCTACAATGAACTCCAGCTCTAGTTGGTAGAGCGTTGGCTGCGCTTTTGGAAGGTTCTGGGTTCGCACCAAGATCAGTCATCCCTACTAAGAATTTGCAATTTTATTGTCACATCAGGCGTATCCAGGGATGGTACTGTCAAATTTGGCCCTGACCGACTTCCTTCTCACCTGCATTCTCTTGTATCTCGGCCTCAGCCAAAGATGCCTGAAGGTCATAAATATAATCCAAATTAAAGTCTTCCCGGTAATTCTGACCAGATTTTTCCTGTTACAGCAGATGATTAGTAATAGTATTAGAGTATTCTCCTTGCCACTTCCTTTTTCTTTCCACCTACAAACAAAAGCGTTCACTGACGGAAGAAATCTTGTACAGGACATAAAATAGAGTGCATAAAGAAAATTTGTTATTACTCTTCTGTATAGGATAAATAATTATTTTCACCCTTTGTTTTCTTCATATTTTACTTCTAGTTTTTTAGTTTAAATCCTCAGACTTCATTATTTACTATTTCAGGTATTTAGAACATTAAAATGCCAAATTGAAGCTCAGCACAGTGCACAACAGACCTGTATGCATGTTGGTAGTGAAATGCGAGAAGCATCTGGTGAAAGCCCAAGGAAAGGTACTGTAACACAAGAAACTGGTGAATCAAGCACGCAGAGCAATGCATCAAGAAAAGTACAAACTCCTTTCACGGCTTCGATGTTTTTGCAAGAAGTCGAGGCAACGTGCGGGGAAAATTTAGATGAGTGTTGCATCTGTTTAGAACGGAAACCAGATGTTATTTTACCGTGCGCTCATAGTTACTGTTTGCCGTGCATAGAACAGTGGTAAGTATTAGTATTATCTGTGTTTTTGTTTTAATTATAATCTAGTGTATCGGACTTTGAAAGTTTGTGAACAGTTTCTCTGTCGGTCATTATCTGTGATTCGGAGTGTACAGTGTGTGGCTCATTATGAATGAGATGGTTCAGCCAAAGCGTGCTCGCTAGAATAAAATACCGGAAACGTCCATCGTGACGATTATTTCGCCTTTAGGAACACTAGGCAAATGGTACGGCAAATGTTACCGTCTCCTTTCCTTTCAACTAGTAGAGTAATGAAGTTAGATACAAAGACGAATTATATTATCGTACTCTTAGTAACTAAACAATTGAAACGAACAGGGAAAGGAGGAGGAGGAGATGTCCATTTTTAAATATTGAGTTTGTACTCGTAACACTGTGACAGCTAACTCCTAGGAAAGTTCCAGTCCAAAAGTTCAAATATTCAACAAGTTATAGCAGTTTTTAAACTATTAAATACGTGTGTAAATGGAAGTTAGACTTTAAAATGCGTATTACGAGCAATCGCCTTTCTTACCCTTCTTTTCCGGTACTCTTCAGTTGTAGATACTCTTTTTTTTTACATGATCAGTACTTTAAATTTATTCTTCTAAGAGACGTAGTTTGACAGTATCGTCTTTAACGTAATAACTATTACTTTTTTTCGTCGAGAATAGGGTACAGAGAGTTCCAAATGTCAGTTTACCGAAAGTAAAGGCCCTAAATGACAGGTTTCCAATGTTATAGTCGACCAAATATCGTACCGCGAAATGGAGGATGCGAATGAAGAAATAGCGGACTTCGGTCACCAAAACTAATTAGAGTAGTTATAGGACCACGTGTTCGGTCGAATTTGACATTGGCAACCTCTCATTTGGAAACATACAGATTCTCCCAATCTAACTTCCGGTTGAGCAAAATACCTACATACTGAGAAACATAACATAGAATCTTCTCACATTTTGTATAAAGTAAAATCTGATATTGACAGGACGGTAAAACAGTTCTGTTCCGTGATATGTATGAAACCGTCGTTGCTTATTGACAAGGCTAACACTGAACAAATGGTAGCATCCTTTCCTTTGAATGGCGAAATATTCAATGTATTTACCGTCGTAAGGAGTCGATTTCGATCTCCCAAGTTGCAGACCTTGTATCCCGAAAACGAAGCGAAATTCGGTCTATATTTTTTTTCTTGTTTCGGTGTCGGGATTTACCTCCCAAAGCTTGTAACCATCTTTTCTTTACACCCTGTATATTAAATGCAGTTGGGTTTACGTTTATATAAAAACCACTGTTACTTAACGATGTTTACCTTATATAAGTGTAGAGTGTTAAATATTTTCTTTACGTAATTCTAATATCTTTTTTTCTTCTTAATAGGAATGTAAGCCATAAAACGTGTCCAATTTGCCGGGAAACGTTAGATAGTACTGATGATACCTGGGTAATTTCGGAAGCTCCTGGCTCTGAAGAGGTCACTCAGGAGATTCAAAGTTCTTTGATGAATCTCGCGTTACAACAAACACCATCACCGTAACACAATAAAATGTTGTGTTCGTGTTCCTGTCTAGAAAGCGATCCATGTCTTATGTCCAATGTTTTTATATATATATAAAGTGTAAAACATACTATTTCTGATCAAGAATATTCATACAAATAAGGTAGAGAAAGGGGTAGCAGATTTATATAAACATAGCTATCTGCTAGCATTCTCTTTGATGGTAAGGAAGTAGTTATAGAACTAGTAAGACCAGTAAGCGTTCTAAGTGTTTTCACCGAATTTTATTGTTGTTATTTAATCTTATTATTTTGACAACATATATTTAATTCTGGAGATAATTTTCAGTAACTGATACGGTGTTTTAGTTCTCTAGACTAAACATATTTTAGCAACACAGTTTCTATTTACATTATCTGTTGACTACAGTGAATAATTTCTTACCTGTTGGTGTACAGCTAATTCTCTCGTATGCTAGACACAAACAAATAAATACACTCGTGATATATTTCGCGGGTCGGTGCGCTCGCATTATCAAACGGTGGGGAAAATTAAAATTAGTGATGAGTAAGGCTGAGAATTCTTTTAATTTTCCCCATCCTTTGATAATGTGAGCGCACCGACTCGCGAAATATGTCACGAGTATATTTATTTGTTTGTGTCTAATATATGAGAGATCTCCACGAGATTTGTTAGATGTATAGTGAATATACAGTATTTAATTTTTTCGTTGGTGTAGATACGAACAAGAAACAGAAGAGTTTTAGAGGAACTATGACTTTTATATTTGTTCGTATGTGTACATGTATGGACACCTTATTACGGTTGTAAGTAGTTTTAATACCACAACACAGTATCCTAGCACAAATATAAACGTATTATACGAAAACAAACTATAAAAAAATATTTAAATAATATAGCATTATAAAAAGTTGAGCTTAAATAGCATTATAACAAGTGGAACTTAACGAGTTGAATTAAATTTAATGTTACGTAAGGTGCATAATAAAGATTCTCCAATAAAACTTGTATAATTATCGGAAATTTTGCTATAAATGTGTTTATAATGATCATAAGATTGTTGCAATTAGCTGTTATGTTGTGTACTGTAACATTAATTGAACGGAACTGGTTGTAACCAAGCAAAGTTATATATAATTACGTTCCTACGCCTCCAATCTTTAATGTTATATAGGTCCTTTCTTATTCCTCCTACTGCCTTTAAGAACAACCCTTATTGTTATCAGCACTCTAGATCAGGGGTCTTCAATTATTTTCTCCTGGGTTCCGGATTGATGCTAATATCGTAGTAAAAATGCGTTTTGGTCCACATAGTTAGCAGATGTTCCAGTATTACGTAAGCACCTTTTTTTTATTTATTTATTTTAGACTCCAGTTGTAAGCAAAAATAAACAAATACATGACCCCTACCCTTGTCAGATTGCCTGACCCGTAAGACCGAGCCGCCGTAGTTCAGTGGTAGAGCGTTGGCATAGCATTCGGGTCGGTAGGTCGTAAGTTCAATCCCAACGGCCGACCATCCTGACTGAGGTTTTTCCAGTTGTTTTTCGTTTTGAGCTTTAGTGTTATCAGCATTATATAGATACGTCTTTAAGCCTTCAACCGTTTCCAAAATTAAAAATATGATAGCAGCGTTCTTGGTTCAATTGAAATTTCAAGGCCTGCTTGTGTGGTTATGCAAACTGTTTGGCCGTAGGAATTGGAAGTTGCAGGGAAATGAGTGCATGAAAGTTCATTTATTATTTAAATAGTGTTAATAACAATAAAATAATTACAGGAGGCTGTATATGTGGGGGAAAACAAAGTAGCTGCCAGCATAACCCATTGAGTGAGTTACGTGAAGTGAATATGGAAAGACAGTTAAACACGTAGAAATTTACGTATGCAGAGCGTAAATTATTTATACTTTACAACTGGAACATATCGTCGCTCCCATCAGATAGTGACGTATCTAATTTTTTTTCAAACTTTTCAGGAGAGCGATTTAAAGCAAAGTACCTCCATATGCTTGTTAATGTTTTTGTAACCTATTTTTTTGTTAATAACTTTTGTACGGATTATCATTAAGATACGTCGATTTGAGACAAGAACATATACACAAAATGGCATCTTCTGACGGTCCTAACTCAAAACTGCCAAATTTAGCAGATACGTCACTTTGTGATGGGAGCGACGATATGAACTGTAGTACAACTTTTCATGTAATATACTTTTGAACAAAATAAGACAGCTTAAATGTTGGCAATACCTCATTTTAACAATTGTTTTAATGAATTTATTTTTCTACCTTATTTGTATAAATGTATTTTTAGAAAAATCCGAGCTAAAACTGATTTTTTTTTATCAGCACATTATTTTGTATTTCATTTACAATAAATTATTCTGGCAAATCAAATAGGAAACTTAGGTTGGGACTAGTGTCGGAACTGTGAACATTGTTTGTGTATTGTAGGTTTATAAGTTATGTAGAATAGATCTGAAGATCTTAAACCATAGGTGTATTAAGTGTACTAATCCATTTTGTAATCGTATAAAAACAAAGTTGCGTCTGTATATCTTCAATAGAATTCAGTTAGCGATATTTTCGTAAGGTGTCAGCGTAATTGGTATGCACTTCGTAAGTTTGATATGAAAAGAAGTAAGTTCTACAACTGATTTCATTCACATGTAATGAAAATAAATCGTTGATCAAGTGTGTGTGTGTGCTATCGCATTGCATCTATAGTTGCAGAATATAACGACTGTCAAGTTTGTGTTTAAAAAAATAACGTAGCTCCGCTTTCTTTCCGCACGCGATATTTTCAATAATAGTATAATTAAACTGAGGAAATATTAGGTCTTTGTGTGTTGATAAATAGAGAAGAGACTTTGAAGTAGTGTAATTACTTCCTGAACAGGGTATTTAAAGGTAGAGTGCCTGATGACAGATCTTGCGGATACGATAATGTTGCAGTCATAGTAAACTACTTTTTTTTTTTTTTTCGTGTAGTTTATTTAATCTTTTTATAGGATGTACTAATCTCATTGCTCCTCATTCTTACGACATTTTCTAAATAAATAAAACAAAAATGATATAACATCTTTCTTCTAGGTGGGTGGTTGCTTGTCAGAATCTAACGACTTTTTTTTTTCTTTTTATTTTAAAAAAGACAACCGAATGGAATCGAACTATTACTATGTAACATTGACTTCCATACTTAGTTTGATATTGTAACTTCAGTTGGTTTTCAATTTATTTTGGCACAGGTTCCGGCTGAACGTTTCTTCAGTATTACTAAGGTTTCTACACAGTTGTTTTTGTTTACGACTTATAATTAAACATCCAAGAGAGATCTTTTAATGAACTTTTAGCACGAACGTTGTTTTAGTGCAGCTTGAAAGAGATCAAACATTTTATGTTATTTTGTTAATGCTTACTAGAACGTGAAATAAAATTAAACTAGATAATGCATGTTTTATAGCTAGTGCTGTTACCGCCCATAAAATTCATTTTATCTTATCGTGCTTTATAGCGGCGATATTGATTGTGACACATATCTTACATCACAGTTTATGTTGTAATGTTTGAAAGTAGGCAAAAAAATCAGTTATTTATTTAAAAAGTACTACTAATGTCTATCAAGTCCTTGTAAAAATACCGTATTCTGAATTGTAGTCAGACTGACGGACTGTTGAGGACATGTCGTGATCGCAATTGAAATTAATATTTTCTACAGTAAGGTTACACTTGTATTTAGAGTTACTGCGCAGAAATAATCATTTTCAAAGAGGTGATGGATAGTCCTCCACGAATAGCCCTCATAAGTCAGTCTGTAGGACTGAGTTTGTTAACACAAGTTCAAGCTACAACCCAGTTTTGTTGCAAGTGTATAGTTATATGATAAATTGAAGACTGTTACCGAGCAGACAGGTAAAGTGTTATATTTTCGAAGTTTCGAACATGTGTAACAAACTTCAAAGATGTTCCAAATAAGAAAGATAGTATTTGCATAACGACATATTACAGACTGTATTATATGTTCGCCTGTGTGTATCTTTCTGCAACTGCAATTCAGCTTGGTCGTCACTATATATTTGTATCAAATAAAAGTTTTGTTTTTATAAATTCGTAAACGTCATACACTTGCATCAGAAAACTTTTCGTTTCTAGGTCACCTACCACGAAAAAATAGTAGACAATGGCTAAATCATCAATGTTTCTTGAGGAAAGCGACAAATTACTGGATGCCGACCAAAACTATTGTATGGAATTGAGTCCAGGTGGTGTTTCAGCCCTGGCGGCGCCGGGACGCTTTTTGAAAGTGTTGTATCTATTCGTATATCTTCAGTGAATTTTACACAATGAAGGACATAGCAGTGCCAGGGCACTTTTCTGTGCAGAAACTCATTACCAGACTAAGTAAGGGTCGGAAGTGCGAAGTATTCAGAATTTGACTGAAGTCTTTTATATTAGGAGCTACCTTCCTCCGGGGGGTGTTCGCCTCGGGATATTATCCCTTAGACTTGTGACGAGATAGGTCATAACTGAATGTTCAGTAGAAGAAATGTAGATTAGATTAACAATCATACTAGACACATCACATAACAAGCTGTTTGCGTGGAAGCCCAGATTGGTAAATAAGAAAGTTAATATCGTGTACTCTTGCAAATACTCATTCATTGCGTTAGGATTGTACCAAAACAAACTTACTCAGATCTTTCGACAACGATTTTTTCACCCTTTTCTGCGTCGTAGGCAATTCCATTGTACGTTCCATAATGTCTTTCAGCATCGAACCACAGCGTTTTATCGACACGAAATCAACATGCTGTTGAATTGATCAGAGAGATGTGTCGGTACAAGTTAATCCTTCTTCATTAATCTGCATTGTTCTCTCTGTATATCAATAGAAACGGAAACTATTTTTGCAAGGACATGATACATTATAAGTTCGTCCGCGTAAGCCATAGTGCTGTTACCGCCCATACACTTCATTCTATCTTTGTCTTATCTTATAAGTTCGTCCATATTCTGTGTAAGATTTTTTTTCTTTCTTCATGTGAGTGAGCATATTAATTTAATAGATTATTGTTACTGAATGTTATATTTTGCACTTTATTTACTGTTGTTCACCCGACTTGCTATTTTAACGAACACTTCATGTCATACGTGATTGTGGTAAATTTAAGACTGTTAGTACAGAATTACAAACTAGGTTGTTTTATATGTGTTAATAAGGTGGTAGTGAGCGTAAGAACAAGGTAATTCTTTTAAACTCCGTATTCTTTTTACTAAGATGAA
This sequence comes from Lepisma saccharinum, assembly GCA_022664845.1. Classification (NCBI taxonomy): domain Eukaryota; kingdom Metazoa; phylum Arthropoda; class Insecta; order Zygentoma; family Lepismatidae; genus Lepisma; species Lepisma saccharinum. The sequence continues at coordinate 9,840 of JAGDQP010070031.1, forward strand.
GGGGATTGGAGTTAATGTCATAGATTCCAGTGAAAGAATATTTTTATACTTTCAGAACTGGTTGGTTATGTATAGATGCTGTGTTATCGTATATTTTCGAAGTAAATGGAGCGCAAAATAACTAGTATGTTGCGATAAGATATAACTATGTGTCAAGTTTTGAAATATGACGGTAATTATAAGTATTTACGCCTCACTGTCTTTAGTAGAAATAAATAATGTTCTGTACATTGGTTTCTGGAAATCGAAAAGTACTATTAATATTAGAATTGTTAGGTAAAGTAAGCTATTGTAAGACACTTTTGATGAAATGTTCAAATTAAATGGGAGTTCTTAATATTTAAAATACGCACGGATAACTACTTTTCAGTTCGATTTATATGACTGTTTCATCTTGGTCCGAGCTTGAAAATTCCCTCTCGGTAAAAAAAAATCTGGCAGTAGTAGACGATTACGAATTTCAAAAAAATGCCCTATCTCGTCTCTCTTTCTCCTATTGTTTGTTGTTAAAGTAAGATGAATTACCAACTGTTTTGTCCATGAGAAATAACTTCGAAAAGCCGTTGCATCAAAGAAATATATATCTGTAAATTTCAATACCATTGATTTATACGAGAAACTTTTATACTTTCACTGATTTTAAATATTGGGTTTTTAGTTATTTTTAGTGTTAAGATTAAGACTGACTGACGTTGTTATCAAAATTGTACGTGTAGTTTCTTTGATATATAAAATGGATGCCTTTTGTGTCAGCTATCCCGACTTTTGCGCGGTTGCGAACCGTACTGACATAAGTTTTTCTTGCTGTTACCGCCCATAAAATTAATTTTATCTTATCTTTATCTTATAAGTTTTTCTTTCAGGAAACTTTCTGGAGCAGTCTCCCTAGCGTTGAACATTTATTGCTCGTTCACCATAAGTCTGTGCTAATTGCCTTTAACTTCGATTGGAACCACATGTTAACCCCCCCCCC
>JAGDQP010070032.1:0-10812 GCA_022664845.1 Lepisma saccharinum
GTATTTGTGACAAAACATTGTGAAAAAATAGCTGGACAATAGAAAACAGCCCACAATCTTAAAAGAAAGTGTTTACAGTTTGTGTACCGAAAATATGAAGCGTTCTGGAATATTTTTAAGTGATTGAATGTATGCAAATAAGAAAATATCCGATATTCGGCTACAAAAACCCTACTGGTGACAAATACTTTGTGAACAACTTCATTCATGCACGTGGCTACAATTTCTATCTCTCAAGATTCCCTGGTCACAAACTAAACAGGGAGAGAACAGTGCTGCCACCAGCGGTTGTATCAAGCAACCAGAACAGGGAGCAGATTTGTATATACAACTCCCCCGGCTCCGTCTCTATGATTGAGTCGCTGTAGTCATCTTCCGTGTGATGCTTGTTGCTCATACTCGCCAGGGGGCATATTTTCAACTTCTGTCTCACGTTCAGGGCCTTAAAGCTGCAGATCAATATCCTCACCAATAACTTCCACTTGGCTTTTACACTTCCACGAGAGATCCCCCTTCCCCTCTTCGACCAGCCAACGAAACCACCACCTCTATTACTACAGTACTATGAGGTTAATTCGTGAGTGAGAGAGACGGCTAGCGATAGAGAAAGGGAGATCTCAATAACTGGAGACCATCAACGTGTGATGGGCGCTCATTTTCCCTCTTAAAATCTTGTTTTTTTTTTCCTTCGTTCACATCGACCGTCAACCACAGACACTATTGTATAACATTCTGTCTATATATGTATGTCTTCGTGAGCTAGAAGGGTGGTGGAAACCTGTTGATCTTTTTGGAACGCATCTGACTTGTTGGTGTGCCTGTTCAGTTTCACCGCTGCTGGCGTCATCTAACCAAAACATGACACAAGTTTTATTTCAAATCCACCTACGCCTTGCGATTCCTTTTAAAAGAGCTTCTCTTTACGTATATTTCTGTCCACTCACCTTCCTGACCTCCTGTAACGCGCAAATAGCGAAATGTTTGAAGCAATAACCCTGCTTTACGACTCTAAGTGGACCTCAGCAAATGTTCAAATTTTGCTTCTGTCCTCCGACTCAATAGCTTTTCCTTAAGAGAAAGAGGTCCTTTAAAGAGAGTAACTATCGTACGTGATTCGACTAATATACAGCAACCCTCATACAGACAACCGTTTTAAAAGAAAAGAAAGAAAAAGAAATTGCAATGTTTAAACTGTGTGGATTTTCAACGAGCGGAAGGTCTAGAAATGACAGTTGAACTATGAAACGACACTTTTATTTATTCCCATTAGAATTGAAAGTGTTTGATAATCATTTTCTTAAAGCAAATATTAATATAAAACGAACTTCGCCCCCTTGGTCTAGTAGTTACGGTCGCCGACTTCTGATTGGCAAAGAGGAAGACACAAATGTTCAACTCCTACTTGCTGGTTCTACTGATTTAACTCACCAAGGGTTTCCCTCAGTTTCACCAGGCAAATTGCCTGTATATCACTCAGTTTCACCAGACGAGTTATCTAAAGTCCTGGTCGTTGCCTTCTCATTCTCTAACCCCAGAGGAGTGCTTGCCGAAGGACGTTGTCCCTTAAACATGTGACCTGCTTAGACCGTAACTCCGTGTCTCCCCATGAATGCAAATTAAATTATCAAACGGAGAAGTAAAAACTAGCATATTATCTTATATTAATTACAATTTAGAAGATGACTGTGTTGATACATGGTTGGCCGAGAGGTTTGCACGCTTGTTTTCTGTACACGTGGTCACGGATTCAAATCCCGTGATTGAACCGAGTGGGAATCAGGGATCACTTTTACAGATAACTGTAGGTCCCGTACATAGAAGCTCACCTGCTCGTTTAGGAAATTAATAACTAAATGTATCAGGAACTTCCATTGACTCACAAGAAAAATTTTACTTTTCCAGACCTTATCGTGTGTGTGTGTGTTTTTTTTTTTTTAATTAATATACTCCTTGTAACAATATTAAGCCCTGAAAAGAAATATTTATTTGCCAAGACTGAAAATTTAATTTGCTACATTAGGTACTATTATAATTAAATATAGTGCAAAAGAAACTTGGAGCAAATAGTAACCTAATTATAACATAATAAGTGATGAATTTGCGTCGTTTTCAGCGAAAATGTTTAAAAAGTTTATTTCTATCTGACACATAGGTCTGACACTAATACTGTTCTATGTACATATTCATATAACCAGCTTTCTCAAATTTTTTCAAAAGCCCAGTTTTAATAACTTTACAGTTATATGAAGCTCACGGGGACCAAGGATTAACAAATAATCTTTTATTTTCAGAAAGTATTTATTAATTAAGGAAAATTCATTCTTATTGTAAAATTATCGTTAAAATCTTGATTGGCTTTAACGTACACAATTTGTCTTGAAAATCTTCTACATGGAATAAAACAACAAATAAGTTATATACGGACATCTATATTAGAAAGACGATATTATGAACAGATAATTCCCATAAGTATAGTTGTAGCATAACGAATAGCCTTGACTATGTTCAAAAGCAGTAATAATACATGTCATTGGCTCTGTAACAATATATATGAGTATTAAAAGCGTAATTACTCAGCCCACATGAACAGACCTGTTATAAGAATGGTACCAACTGAAACTTAAAAGATATAAATTACGTACTTTATAAATAAAATGCAAGATTTTTCACATATCCTTGGGACTACGTCTTTCTTGGTTCATTAGTTTAATCACTACCACTTGGGGTTTGACTTATAGAAGTCACGTTATTTGGCAACCATACCGGACTAATTTCAGGACTTAGTCAAAAGTATTGTTATCAAGGAACTAGGTTTCAACAGGCTTTATTCCTACGATGAGTTGGAATTATACCTGAGTTCAGACTGTTTCCTTATTTTGAACGTATATAGACTATTGTTAAGTTTTAACATAATTTTTATTAACTCAATTAGCTAGGTTGAATCCTCTCGCTAGCCTTAGCGCCTTCACATACACACATATGATAAATCGTCTCACACATAATCGTACAGAGATGTCGCCGATTTTGACCAAGTTCCAACACTCACAACATAGTCTGTGGCCGTGTCCACCAAACCAACACAATGTGTAGAAAGTGCAGCTGGTTCGTGCCTTTATGACAAATCGTTCGAAGCATGAAACATACTGTGTAATGAAACCAATAATGTTGTCCGAATCCTGGCTTACACAACATGTTGATAGGCTCCAGGCTCTTAAAATGCAAGTGATTCACATCTACACGTTTAATTCACAACTTTCCCTTTGTGTCTGTTATAGATAAGCTAAGTATTATAATTGAAGTGATATCCATTTTGCAAATGACTTTCTTTGTGTCAGTATAGCGGAAGTGTTTCCTTTGTAATTAAATTAAGAGACTTAGTATCCTCCCTTCCGCCATAGCGACACAAAGAAAGTCACTCGCAAAATTGATATCACTTTTCTTGTGAGTAGAATTCTTGCGTCACTCTTCCCTTTACCCCGAAGGGTTTATTATACTGATATCACTTATTTTGTAAGGCTGCATATTAAAAAAGTGCACAAAAGGTCGATTTTGGACCATGGTACGCTCCGTACTCGAAAACGGTAACTCGTATCAAGCAATAAGCATTTTTTACCCCCATGGGGCTCGCAATTGACACACACACCCGGTACCGCCCATTTGGCGCTAAAGCAAAACGATAGACAGAATGTCATAAACATTTTTCGATCAGTTTTGAAAATCTTGTGATTGGGCTAAAAAAAAAGAGTCATAACTTTTGAACCCCTTCACCGATTTTGACGTGTGATACACCGTTTGAAATGTATTGAAGCGTAGATTACCGTTCCGCAAGTTTCGGCCGCCTATATGGTATGGGGTAAGTGCTATCATCAGAAATGTGAAATTTTGAATTTTTTTTCAGCCGCCAAAGTGGGAGCAGAGAGGTCCTACCGACTCTTTTTTTTTTTCTGTGTTTTAGTATGGCAAAGAGCTTTGAAATGCAAGTTCAAGCATCAAAATCGGGTTTATAGTTCGCTAGATCCGAAATTAGTTGTATATATGTGAATGCCATTAACAGACTCCTTTGTGAGCGTCACTCAAAGAACTTCCGTTCTTCATGAGCTGTAAATTATGTGTTTACTTCAACGTTGTTTCCACCTGACTTCGTGTACACTCGTGACAATTACTACATCGTTCTAGCAGGATCAGCAATAAAATACAGTAAACATTGCAAAGAGAAACTAGTGAACGCCCATCTACGTACACTAACATTTCGCTGTATGTAAACATCGTAGCAAAAAAAAATATCAAAACATGTCTTTCAAACATATAAATAAAACCTGAAACATACTGACCTAACCTTTCAGGTGGTAACGTTGCGGACTTCAGAACGACAAGTGGGAGGAACGCGGGTTGGAACTCTACATCCGATCATCCCTGACTGAAGTTTTTCAGGGTTTTACATCAGTCACACCAGATGAATGCGTGGATAGTACCTTTAAATTAGACCCTATCCTATTTCCTTCGTACATCCTCTTCCTTTCCATATCCCGGGCTGTGCCAAACTTACTCAAAGGGGTTTTAAAAAAAACATATCCAGTGAAACATTTGTGTTGATGTGCCTGATAATATATTGTTCAACACTGTATTAATATATTATTTTTTTTTAGAAAGAAATTCCTCAAACAAAACTTGCTTCCATCTGAAGTGGAGATATCAAAGTGTATTAACCTCAAATTCTTTCTTTATTGTAACATGTTAAGGGTCCTTAAACGTGCATTCTTGTATAAACTATAGATGGACCTCGGAGTTCTTGGATATAAACTTTAATATTTAGTTATAGAAATAGTTATGTGAATGTGAATATTTATTTTGGTTCTTTGCAGTACATTATCTGCTAACTTATCCAATGTATTTGATGATATTTTTTGTGTGTAATAATTTTGCTATTTCTTGTTTTATTGTAATAGTTGCTATAGATATATTGAATAATCTATTTTTATTGGTCTTGGAGGTGTATTCGTCAAAAGAAAATGATGAAATATCGTGCTGAGACTTGTTAGTTAATATTATAACTTAATATTGCAAAAATTGCAATCTTTCACCTTGTGTAATTCCATGGTGACATACAATTCATTTGAACTAGGTTTATTCTAAATTACTTATAAACATTTCAATCAACGAATAACAATGCATTGTCGCCAATTAAATCAAACAGTACATCTATTTCGACGATATGCAGCGGTCAGTGCATTCATTGTTGGAAGTGTGTAGCAGCGATGCTGAAGTGAATACATTTTACAGAGAAGCGGAAGGTGACACCAATCACAAAAGTAAGAGAAAAACTGTGCGTAGCGAACAGAGAGAGCAAAAGATTAAAACAATTGAAATTCGAAGTCAAACTATTAGATAATTCGAGCAAAAAGCAATTCGAAAACTTAGCCAACTTAAGTACAGAGATGATATTGTTAACGAAATAGATGTGTATAAGATATAGGCAATTTATGACACAGTGAAGGGTACACCGAACGAAAGTGTAGGTAAGACGAAAAGGGAGAAAAACAAACCTTGGTTTGATGAAGAATGCATTATATGTGATTAGGAACGAAAGCAGTCAAGATAACGATGGAAAAACAATAAAACCGAAGCAAATGCAAGTCAATACAATAACACGAAAAGTAACTCCACACGCGGGCTTAGAAACAAAGAAAGAAAGAATCCTACGAAAAATTAAGGAGATAAGAAAACGGCAAGACAAGGAATATTTGATATCAATACAAACGGATGAACTCGTTAAGAAAAGGTTACCAGCCGAGGCTACAAATAATTGTAACTGCTAATAACATCTAGATTGATCGCATCCCCTTGGTGACATTTTCCTGTAAAGACAGTCATTACAACAAACTTCTAAGCTAAAGGAATTATTACTATCCCGACCGCCTAGTGCTTTTCACCGGTTGATGAACAGTAATGCGATTACAGAGCTTCCTAGTGAAGACTTTGAGAACTACATAGTGCTGGCTCTTATTCTTCCATTTACGATAAATGAGAAGCGGTTTTATGTGTACAAAAGCATCTCATTATAACAGCTAAGGATAGAGGCAGTTGTGATTCAAGATCCTTGCACTAGGCTAATCTTGTTACAAAACATACACGCTTCAAGAGTTAAGTGTATGATTCAGAATATTTTTAAAGCGTGTTTTCCGCTCGAGTTGTTTTTGCTGCAAGAATTTCTTGACCTACTTCGTTTATCGTGTGCTTAATGAAGATCTCAACATAGCTTTTGTACTCCAAGAAAACTTCATCAAAAGGTACAAATTCATTCAAAGGATAAAAATTAAAGGGTTAAATTAATTTGCGTACTACACTGCTGCTTTTCTCAAAAGAGGTAGTTAGATCATATACATATGAATGACTTTTGCCTTTTCTAGTCAAAGGACTGTCAAATGCAATAAATTACTCCGCTGGTTCTCAGTTCTCTTTAAGAGACGCTTGTAACAGCAAGAGACGTTAATACAATCTTTTCACGCATCGCGTCTTTGATTTTGTCTTCTCTAAAGAAGACGTCAAGCACGATGAATGAAACATTGTGAGCCTTGAGAATGCACTGTGAAATTAAGTCTATCGTTGTGAATATATGTGTGGGACAACAAACAAGTAAATGAGAACCGAAGTACTTGTACATGAATGCGGTGTGTGTGTGTAAGAGAGAGGGAGAAAATATGGAAGATATTTCTGCTACGGTGACGCAAGTCTTCCTCTTTACATTCGTAGGAAACCAGATTTTTTCAGAGGTCGAATCAAATGATAAAGGAAAAAAGTTAGCCTGAATTTTCAGATCGGGTTAATGGGATATATTGTAAAAATCACTTACATTTTGAGTGATCTTTCACACAGAAGCAACAAGCAATCGTTCTGATGGGGATGACAAAACCTCGCCTAAGCGTAATCATGCAGCAAGTGATATTGTTAGCGTTATGCCGAGCTGCGTGAAGGATAAACTATGTTGACAAGCCATTGGTTGCAAGCTCAATGCTTGACGTACTGGATAGAGCGTTGAATTGCTGTCAATTCATCAAACTTATTCTTATTTTTCAAATAGCTTTATATTTTTCTTTGTACTTTCAAATAATTGCTCCTTTTGTTTCCCATATTTGGACATTTTACATAATTAACGTGCTATAATATGTTATTTATTAACAAAGGGTTCTGAAATCTGTGTAAGCTATAATATGGTATGAGTATGTTAGCAACAGAATGTAGTTGAAATAGTAACCATATATTCTTCCCACCACCTTCTAATCATCACCAACGTATCGTAAACCATAAAACAAGCCAGTTCATCAACTAAGAACAGGTCATAAGTCATCAGCTATACTAGTTTAATCAATTTTACTGCATCCTCCAATTTACGTTCCAAAATAAAAGAGTGCAAGTTATTTTTCTGCATATTGAAATCTGGTCGCAATAGCTTATGGGCGAAACCTTTTTCAAAGACCCAAGCGTGCAGAATAGATTCTGACATTAATTTGCCTTTATCTTGATCCTATGGTTCAGACAACTTGCCTGTTATGTTCTTATTTTTGCGAGAAGACTGCTCTTTATTAATACCAACGGAAATATTCGGACTAACACCGATTACTGTTGCAACAGATGAATCTTTAATTATAGCCTGGCTAGATTCTGCAACGACTAAAGGATGGGTTTCACTTTTATCTTTGTCTAATGTACTTTGAAATTAAGTAATTACAGGTGCAGAATCCTTGCTTGTACCATCGTTAGAAATACTTTTAAAGGATTCACATTCGACTTCAAATTACCAGTTTCTGATTTCAACGAAATTACTTGTTGGGATAAAGACACAAATGCCGATTGCATATTGTTAAGTAAGCCCTGTACATCGTTACATTGTTCGATGCATTTCTTAAATTTCTCGTCATCTGTCGTAATCAAACCTAACGCATATCGTTCAAATAGCTTATGTAACTTCTGATAATTGTTATGATCCTTAACGTGACTAGTAGAAGATTGCATTGATCCGAAATTGTTAGTATCTATCTCTGTAGCGGAATCAACAGTTCTTTTAGTAAAAGTAGTAGACCAGTTCGGAAACGCTATCATTCAACCTGACCTTCCCATAATCAAGTGTTTAAAATCACAGGTTACTACATGAAAAACCACACTAAAAACACTATCCATAATTATAACCTCTAATTCGACAGTGCCAACACTATCTAGGCAAGTTCAATTCAGTACTGGTATTTTTGTTAGGTTAGGTTTTAGATAACATCAAAGATTAGCTAATTCTGTGAGCGTGATAAGATTTAGTTGTGTTCCTGTATTAACTAAGCAATCAAGATATTTCCCTGTAATTTCAACAAAATACCGTCTTGTACATAGTTTGATGTGACCTCTTGAGTAAGCAAACAATCTTCCACAAAAACAGATGTTATTTCCGGTATGTCTTGCTTTTGATTATATTAGACGCACTTGTATTACGTTTGATACCTTCTTTAAGATGACGCTGTTTCAATAAACATACTATAGCCCAGTGATATTTACGTGAACAATAGTTATAGGATGACCCAATAGCTGGACACTTATGTTGTGTTGAAAACGGAAGACCGTACCTAAAACAAGCCGTTGTTATTACCATGACTAGATTTTTTTTTATCGTAATCCCATTTCTTATCGAACGATCTTGTAGTATCTCGAATACTGAGAAATTCCGGTTGACTGTATTTCATAGGATGGAAACATTGGGAATCACGTTCCACTTGTTCTTCTATGCTAATTGTATCGATTGCTTTTTGTAAGGATAACTTAGGATTGGCCAGTAAACGTTTACGAGTATTTTCGTCATGTATTCCAATTACTATCTGATCCCTTATAGAATCATCCACCGCATCCTCAAAATCACATTTAGCTGCCTTCTTACGCAATACCATTATGAAATCTTTAGCAGACTGAGCTGATGTCTGTTTTAATGAATGGAATTGGTAACGTTCTACTATTATGTTAGATTTTGAAACATAATACTCCTTGGGTTTTGCTGCAATTGACTCAAAGGATTGCTCTTTCACAGCATTTGGCGCAAATAGATCCCTTAACAAACGAAACTGTCCATGATCGATTAGCGAAATAAACGCCAATACACGTTTTTCGTCTGGAATCGACCACATTTCGCAATAAGATTCATATTACTCAAGATATACAGATATGTCAATTGTATCCGGGTCGAACTTGTCAAACATAGATTGCACAGACACCCTTGACGCAGCACCAGACTGCACCATTTCTGCTATGTTATTTATTTAAAAAAAGGGTTCTGAGGTTCTGAAATCTGTGTATATAGGTATGTTAGTAATAAACCAGATATTCTTCCCATATAAACTAACACAACTGGTAAAGTAGGTTCTTCTACGTCGAGAATGATTTGCACAACCCATCTGCATATAGAGAACTCAAAATACGTAAAGAATAATTATGTAATATACATTATTTACTTAGCTGCAATAGTATATTCTTCTGTAATAAAACTTCCTGTAAATTCTTGAGTAGATGAGCATGTATTCAGTATGAAATAAACCATCTGTACAGCAACTTCTATTTGCACAGCAAAGTAATCAACTAGTAGTATTAGTAGTAGCTTCTTTCTATCGCAAACTGGCTTTTAGAGCCTGCTTATAGCTAATTCGTTAAAGGTTTGCTGCTTTTTCGTACATTCGTACGTTGCAAATGTTTGTCTCGGGAGCAACTTTAGTTCATACCCCGTACAACTTCTTTACACATGTGAATTGTTTAATGATATTTTGTTATAAAAAAAGGCTGTTAAGCAAAGATATAACATATTTTTAGGTTTCCGAAGATAACTTGTACTAGTTATTGCATGGAGACAGGATGTTGTATACATACGTATGGCGGTATAAATACATATGAGTTAACACTGTACTCGTATGGTATATCATTGTGTATTTCACTTTCTTGAGGCGTAATTTTTTCATTGTTCAATTTTTCTTCCATTTCTATCACGTATTCTGTTGATGTTTTTGTTCCGAGCTGTTTTGTTTTTTTGTTTGTTCAAAGAGTTGTCATTTGTCAAAGTTTTTTGGTTGTATATTTTTAGTATCACTTTGGTTTCGGTTCAAAGAATCAGTTACATTTGTTTTACAGGCATTGTTATTGCGAACTATCTCTTGGTGGCTTATTTTTTCAGAAGTTTGTACTTGATATATTGTATGTTTAGAGTCATTTTAGATACTATATATCGTTTGTTTTGTTTTTTTGACTATTTGCTGAGGTTGAATAGTGAATAAGTTTGAGTTAGGTTTATCTTTATTTTGATGTAGAGTAGGAATAGCTTCAAGATTAGTTTGCTTATGTGCACTATTGTTTTCCTTGAAAGTGAATTTTTCTGTTGAGATACCGTTCAATAGTGAAGTTTGTCTTAGTTGGTTGTTAGTCAGTTGTTTGTTTGAGATTTAGAACTTGTGCATATGTTATCTCTGATTGTTTAAAGTTTTGATTATTGTTTGTTTTGATCCTTTGAATATCTTCTTTATAAGATATATTTTATTCTTCCATTAGTTTATTTATGTCCATTTCGGTCTGATATTCCATGTACTTACTGTTGGTAGGAATGTGGTCATTGAGATTGCAGTTAGAACATTTTCTACGATTAATGCAAGGTAGAGGATGAACTGGTATAGCACAATACATACATTTATTATTGTTATAATATGAATTTATGGTATGACGAAATAAAAAAACAGCCTTGTTATTGTGTTACTTTTCTTCTGTTTGGTCTCACTGGAAATCTTTCTCGATATACACTTA
>JAGDQP010070033.1:0-10812 GCA_022664845.1 Lepisma saccharinum
AATAAGTGTTACACCTCAGTAAGGATGGTCGACCGCTGTTTTCGAACCCAGGACCTTCGGAATGATCACTCAGTGCAACTACATGAAACAATCAGATTTTCGAAGAATAGCATTAAACATAATAATTATGTTTAATACATAATTCGAAATATCAGCAATTAATGAAATTATGTTGAGTTAAACAGTATGTCCATTACTGCGTGCCCATTACTGGAACATCCAAGTTTTTCCGCGTCTATCACTGGTATAGAAACAATGTTAGAGAAAAAACATGATTTTCTCTCAAATAGTGCAGCTTAATGAAAGTAATGGGTAGAAATCCCTACAAGAAAGCATGGAGAATTTGATCAATACATTTGAACTGTATTTGAGTTAAAACATTATAGCGGTGAAAAGTGTTCTTAAAGTGTCTATTAGTGGTGCGTTTACCTTATTATTTTCTGGAGATACCGGTGTTATATTCCTTGATAACACTTAGTCATTATAATGAATATGAACTTCCACTGTGTCTGTTATTCATATATTTTGAAAAAGCTTTGATTCGGTCTCCTTGACAGCAGTACTTAAATTATTTCAACATCAAGGCATCGAAAGCGCATACATCAAGTTACTGCGAAACATCTACTCGACTGCTACATCTGTCATTAGACTACATCAAGAAAGTGAAAATAAAAAGTTGGAAAAGCGGTAAGGAAAGGAGATTCAACTTCTCCAAAATTGTTTTCAGCTGTCCTGGAGAGTGTATTTCAAAATTTAAACTGGGATGAATTTTGAGTAATGATCAATGGTGAATATCTTAATCACCTTCCATTAGTTGATGATATAGTCCTATTTGCTTCAAGTGCAGAAAAATACAAACCAGAATAAAAGAACTGAGTAATGAGAGTTCGAAAATAGGTCTTAAAATGAATTTAAGTAAAACAAAAGTAATGTACAATCAACATGCTGCAACGAGGGAAATAAAGATAAACAGAGACACAATAGACATAGTTGATGAGTATGTTTAGGCCGGCTCAAGACATCGAATGCCAAGTTGACGGATGAAATAATCTGAAGATGTAAAATGGCGTGGAGTTCGTTTGGAAGACTAGACATTATTTTCAAAAGTGAATTACCAATATATCTCAAGCGTAAAGTTTATAATCAATGTGTCTTACCTGTAATGATGTACGGCTGTGAAACTTGGACATTGAATGCATAAACGACTCAAAGATTAAAAGTCACCCAAAGAGAATGGAGAGATGCATGTTAGGAATAACTAGGAGGCAAACTATGGTGCATAATGTACGGGAGAAAAAAGTAATGAAAGAGTTGAAATTTTGTCGTTAAATGGCAGGCAATATTAAACAAAAATGTTTGAGAAAGAGAACGTTAAACATTTATGAGAAATAGATTACTTAATAATAATAATTATGGTAGTTTACCAGTCCTTAATATGAGACTCAAGACAATCCACCACAGTATCGCAACGAACTACAGTAGAAGCTCCATTGAACGCAGTTGTCACGGCTATGCTTTACCCCACGGTAAATCTAAAAATCACTTACAATGCGACTGAAGCCGGGGCGGGAGACTGGAAAAAAATAGCACAAGATAATTTTAAGAACGGCACTGTACTTAAAATACACAAAAAACTTAACCATTTACAGTAGACATATTAGGCTTACTTCAGTGAAATGCACAAATGCTGTACTGTACTGTATGAACTTACATGTTTCCGGCTCACTGATAGGAGGGCTTATTTATTGTCTGAAAAAAAAAACAGTAGGCTTTGTTTGACACCTTATACTGCTATAACGTGAATTAACGAACGTTACCATGGGTTATATAGGATGTCTTTCCTGTAGTTTTCTAGTAGGACAATAGAGATACCTACTGTTCTGCAGAGAAGTGAGCCGTGATAACATAGAAGTAAATAACGAGGCTTTAAAGAGTGATTGGTGCGAATTACTGTATAAGGTATGCTTGACACGAAAATATTTATGCTACTATAAATCATAGTGCTGGCAAAAATGCTAACATGTAAAAGCAAACGTGGGACAATGGCATATTTCATAACGATTTTGATATATGCTACGATTAATCGTAGTGTAAATGCTTTCATGTCAGGTAGGCCTTACAAGACGTTAACTCACGGAAGTGATCGTAATATTTCCTTCACAATGACGGCTATTTCGTACACCACTAGCATGAGCCGATACCAGTCAGTGTGCGAATTAAACTTTTTAGCCAGGGGGGATAAAACATAACGCACGGATTTCAAGAGAGAGAGGGGAGAGGGGGGAGGATACATGCAATTCCATTTTCCAATAGGGCTTGCTAAATCAAACCAATCACATTAACTGATTTTGAATTTTGTTTGTGGCCTTTAAGGCCACTTTAGGCGATCCAATTTCTCGTACGATCCTTCGTGTGCAATCCCATCGGTTACATTCTTTGATCGTGTAAAGCGCAGATCGTACGATTTTTCATGCTATCTCCGATGTGTTCTTTAAATAGAAACGGTCCTATTTTTCAGCGGATTTTTCGTACAATCTATGACAGCGCCCCTACTAACAATATAACGTGCTTTCCTATTCGGTTGTTTGGTTATGAATTACGAGACAAAGAGAACATATTAATGTTATTACTTGATGCAGAAACTAACATACATAATGGCATAATAAACTATTACAGGTATAAGGATATAAAACAATGTTTTTAAGGGAAGTGTAAAGAGGTCGGTGATACTGCAGTACAGCTACTTCTGCTATAGAGGACTGGCAATACCTCAAAATGCTACGTTTTGCATTCTTATAACCATAAAAGGTACTAAATACGTGAGAAATATGTTTAAAAATATAAAGACAAAGTTCTGATGTGATCCAATAGCTACTGCTTTTCCTATATATTGTGCAATGCAGTTAAGGTGATTTTCATTGCTTTTCTTGTGCGTAGAGTACCGAATTTGCTGCAATCATGATAAGTATGAAGGGAAATAATGTAGAGGATACCGGTATCTTTGCAATCATATTCCTCCCCAATTATTTTGATAAACATATAAGCTCTGTGCATCCGAAATAATGAAATACATTGAACAGTAATTACAGAAGTAGACATAATGTAAGTAGAGTGTCGACGTCAACCCAGAGCTGTGCAAGTCAATGCATGAGCTAGGTAATTAATCGAAGGAACTAATTTTTATTCAAGGGTTAAGACAGCTGACCCACCCTATTCACACTTATATACCTTGTGTAAAATGAGGCTATAAATCATATAAAATCTACATTACTCCTCATTTTTGTATTTTGCAAGTATTTCATGCTTATAGGAACGTAAAACGTAGCATTTTGAGGCGTTTCCAGTGCTCTGTGATAGAAGTAGTTAAACCGCAGTATTCCTAATTGCCCCCATATGTATAAATAGGAATTAATATATCGCGATTTATATACTTTTGAAGTGCTGTGTAATATCACATATCTTGTTAACTCAGGAATATTGTAAAAACAAAACACATATGACTCCGAACTTATCACCGAAGACAGCAAAATTGTCAACGTTTTTTGTGTCCGCATTGAAATATTTTTATCGAAGTACAGAAGTAAAACTACGACACTTTCATTACCACTGAAACCTAGTAGAAGTTAGATTCTCTTGATAGAAGAATTTGACATTACAATTAACTGAATTTCTGTTGCGTCAAGATTAATTGTTATCAATATTTTAATTTTTTTCTATTTTTTAAATGGGCTATACCTTCACAAATATCTGTGGCATAATTACCCTAAAAGCCTGAGGTGTCACAACTATAAACTCCAGCAGTTTCATCATTATCTATTCGTATCCAAAATGGTACCGTGTAAAACACTATACAATACTGTATGATTTATCGTACGAAAAATCTCGTACTATGGATTGTATACATTCTTTCATACGAGAGATCGTACGAGAAATTGTACCGTCTAAAGCGGCCTGTAAGCATCTAAGGCTCAGGCTGGGATAGGGAAGGAGTCAGCCAAGGCTTATGTTGAAGGTGCCATCCCGACATTTAAATCATATCAAATCATTCACATTACGCTACTTCACAAACATCACAAACGAATAGGTGGCTTCCAAATAGTTTTTTTATAGCTGCTAGTAAAAGTTCATATACCCTTGTTACTTCCATTAAGAGTTTCAACTTCTGACAAATAAAAATGTTCCGATTTTCTATCTAATATTGATCGAAACAACTTCTAGGGGGGAGAAATTTATGCCTGGCAGGAATGAAATATAAATTTGTCAGGGTGAGAAACTTATTGCCAGAAGGGTAAATCGCTGGTATCACCCCCCCCCCCCCCCCCGCTTATTCGCACACTGATACCAGTTAAAGATTGCAATGCAGAATCTTTCTATGCATTTCATTACTACATTTTTTTTAAATAGCATTTTAATGATATTTTTCCGGGAAACATACTGTGTACAGTTATCAATCAGAATCCGCGGTGAATCGGACTTCCATTGTACTTCAGGGGAAATTACAAGCTTATTTCTTTAAACAGCTTTTATTATTATTATTATTATTTTCTATTGATGCACTGTCCGGTAATGCTACCGTCGCTATGCTCTACCAGTTCCTCCTCCTGTTACAGTGCTTTTTTCATGCTCGTCAAAGACCGAAAACGTGAAATATTGCAACGATTCTTCATCTTGTGACCCTAAGTGTTTATCTGAATTTTACTGTATGGAGTACCTGTGTTGGAGTAACATTAATTCCTTTTCAATCTATCTTTTTACCTTAAATTGCCCTTAAGACTTTTCTGTTTTCTAGTTATCAATTATTTACCACAAAATTGCACTCATGGTAATCTTACTTTTAACACGAAGAAAATCGAGTACAGAAATGTTTACGATTTTATTTTATGGACTTGTTTTACATGGCAATTTAAGGTATGCTTCATGCAAAGTCTGAAGGAAAAGAAGAAAGTTATTTACTATGCGACTTTTAATAAAGAATATACTTACCAATTTTCTTGGAAAGTTGCCACTTTGTTTTAACGCTTCCTCCAAGAATTACTCAAGGATCTTTTCAGGTAGCATGCTTCAAATCTCCATTTCAACACTTCTATGCTCTTGGTCATTCTCTAATTTGGAGATATCCTCCGCACTCCTTCGGTGTAATCTAGCTTCTGAATATCTTTGTGAAAATAACTGAAATCAAATTTATAGAAAAAAGGCATAGTCACGCGTAAGGTTAAAAAGAACGATAGAATGAGATGAGTAAGGGACTAGCTAAGCTGGTATACTGAAATACAGTACCTACTACATTATTTACCTTTGAGCTACACTTACCCAAATGATAACATTCATGGTATCAGCCTATTCACAACATTGTCAGAAGCTATTGCTAAGAAAATCAAAATAAAATAAAGAAAACGCAAGAAGGGAATCTGGCTTAGCGCAGTTCTCCTAATTCTTGTACCAGAAGATTCGTTTTTTTTTTTTTTATCAAGATTAATCTTCTACAGTAAAGAGCTATTCGACTTCGTGTATCTAGTTCGAAAAGGCAACTGGTCTCCGGTTGTTACAATGTCAGAAATGTTTAGAAAACAAGAAGTTCAAAATTTGGATAGGGTTAAGAAATATGTAAGAGGGAAACGTTATCCCTATAAGATGTAAGGAACAAACTTTTTCAACCATTTCTATTCAACTTTGGTGAGGGGGGAAGATCCAGCTGGAATAAATACCGTGAAAAACTCAACTTACACCCTCCCAATTTTTTACTTTACACCTCCCAAACACAATCCTGGCAGAATCCCTGAGAGGAATGTTTGTGCTTTTGTACTTATGAGGGCGAGGGGATTGAATACAAAATCACTGGTGTTAAAATGCAGGCCTATTTTTTTTCAATCCTCCCTGATTTGTGTGTGTGTACATATTAAAATAAGATATAGAACTGATATACAAATTATCTTATCTCCGCCCCAAGTTTCACTATAGCTCCCCGACCCGAAATTCCTGGGAAGATTCATGCTATTACTGACTGGCATTTACAGAACTTAAACATTTTCCTTTTTCAGCTTTTGTTTCCAGATTATTCACGCTAGGTTAGCAGAGATAACGTCGGTTAAGGTCACGTGAACTTGGCAACAGAACGTGATTACCTTAATTTGTTTAAAAATAACATTTTTAATTGATAAGGCAGAATTTTGTTTAAGAGGCGAGCTGCAAGATACTACCTCGGATCGTTTAATATAGTGATGGTTATCTTAGGATCAATTAGATTAGCGTAGCTTCTACTGGTTAGTTTAAGCCATCTTTAATAATGAATACCAGATTCTAAAGGGGGCGCAGCGAAGCAAAGCGAGTCTATATAATATATAGCCCCATGGTCACTGAGTGACTGACTGACTGACTCACTGACTGATCATCAAAATTCCCAGGTCAAACTACTGGAGCTAGATACACCAAATGTGGTATGGAGGTGTAGGACCACGAGTAGGTAAAGGAAAAAATCCGATATTTTGAAAAACTCGCCATTTTTGATCCAAAATGACCGCCAAACCCATTGTTGTATAAAATACACAGCCTAAACGACTGGGGCTATTGAAGTGAATTTTGGCAAGAGGGTACAACATCCCTAGTAGGTTACGAAATTATTACGAGATTATTCATAGACGCTATCTTGAATCCAAAATGACTGCCAAACTTATTGTAGTATAGAATACACAGCCTAAACGGCTGCAGCAACAAACATTAATTTTTTTATGAAGTTACATCATCACTAGTAGATTACGAGAATATTACACTGTATCCAAAGACGCCATATTGAATCCAAAATGGCGGACCTAAAAATCAATTTTTCACAGCATTTGAGCTAGAGATTTGACATAAAGGTTTATATGACAAGTAGTTTAGGAAAATATTACAACATTTTAGAAAAGTCGCCATCTTGGATTCATAATGGTCGCCCAAAACCAATTTTCCACATCGTTTGAGCTAGATAAATGAAATTTTACATGGAAATAAGGTATACCATCACAAGTAGGCCACGACAATATAAGAAAACGTTCAAAAAGTCTTCAACCTGGATCCAAAATGGCCGCCCAAAAACCCAATTTCCAAAGCATTGAAGCTAGAGAAACGAAATTTTGTATGAAGGTGCACGACCAAGAGTAGGTTACAATAAATGGGGCAAATCTCCCCTTTGGGGCGCAACGATCCCGTGGGAGGGTGCAGATGGACACCATGGCTGTGCAGTCGCGCAGAGAGATTCTGATTAAGATAAATGGCGCCCATCTTCCCCAAACCCTCAAGTTGGGAGCGCAGCCGCCACGGAAGTCTGGGGGCAGCGCCCCCAACGAAGAAAAGCGAGTATTATTATATAAGATTCGAAATATAATCCTGAATTTAGTTGCCATCTGAAGTTAGTTACAAATAAAACAAACTATATATATTAGATTATAGATATATATCTATAATCTATATATACAGGGTGTTCCGTAATTCCTATGACAGCGTTTGAGAGTTGAAAGTAGACATCAAAACAAACAAAAAACTATATGGACACAAATCGGAAAGCGGCGTCCTTTACGAGTTATGGGCGTGGGAAATTTGGCGGCACGGAACTTTGAGACGCTATAGGACAAAGACGAATGGCCGTGACACAGGCGGCGTGGAATTTCATAAAGGAAGTTATATGCGTTGTATCCAAAAATATCAAAATCAAAACTCCAGAACAAGTGCCCAAGGGATTCCCCCAAGGAAGTGAGGGATTCCAGCTTATGTTTGCAAATAAAGATCGGTGAAAATGAGCTGGAAAGGAAAGAGTATGTAATATTAAAGTAGAATTCGTCTGTGCCACGTCGATAGTGCAAACAGAATCAAAGATATGGAGAATTGTGGGGTTGCTATGAGTGGTTGCATAACTACTAGTAAACAAGTTGCAAGTGTATAACGTTTTTGAAATATCACATGAAAGATAGTTGGTTTGCGGAGGGTTCTACGTACATGTGAAACACGCAAAAGCAGTACAAAACGTAGTCTTATTATTGATCTGTGGGAGTAACAAATGATACTAGTAGTATTAAGCCGAGAATCATTGTGCAAAATGTGACTGGACTCTATTCATGTTACATAATAATCAAAGTTTGTTACCAAACCACCCTGGGTTGCTCGGAAAGCAACTGGCATCCATTCAAACCATGCAGCTAAACTCTTGGCTTTCTGCAACTCTACGGGGTGTACCTGAAACAGATGTACAGTAGACTGTCCTAAGTATATACTATGGAAAAACGTCACACATATCATTCAAGACAGGCATGTGGCATTTGTGTTTGCGATGTACGCTATCTGCATTAACAGAGAACGTTATTGAGTGACATGCAAAAGGAATGAAGCACTTTGTGTGTCTGCCTGCCACGCGGTATGTGTATCCGAACCCTACTGCGACCGAACATCGTGACGGAAAGTTTCACTGGTGTAGGTCATTCTCACCAGACAAATGCTGAGATACCTTCTGTAAGGCCAGGGCCGTTGCTTTCCAAATCGTGGGCCCTTATCTATCCCGACCGGAGCTTCAGATACGTAATGGCCATAAATAACAGATACAGTAGTATGTAGTTTCGAAGTGTGTTTCTGGTTCCGAAAGTGTGCCTAGGGTATGACCGAACGTAATTGTTAAATCCCGAGTTCAAAGAACGAGTGAAGAGGGCCAAGACAGAAGGCGGTTTTGTACAATGTTGAAACGAATGTCGAAGCTTGAGATATGCCACTCATTGTTGCACGTGTCCCCTGTGGGTGAGTTGTAACGCTCGCTTCCGTCTAACAAAGGGGTCCCGGGTTAGATTCCCGGTGGGGACACATGTGGGTCGGAACACACGTAAAGCTGTAGGTCCCGTCCTTAGAAGCTCTTTAGCTCGTTTAGGACGTTAATAACAATTCACGCACGCACGCATTGTGTCACATGTGCAGATCGTGGAAGACATTAATATGAATGCATGAAGTATTGGACTATTTCTATTTATGAATGCTTGTCGACCGGAAACAACATGATGGCACAATGAAGACTGAACCATACTTGCCTTATCATTCAAAGTTGTCACAAGACACGCAGTAATCATCACCAGGTGCGCCAAAACCACAATTTGTCATTTTTGTTTTTCATAGTGGAATGTGTGTGTGTTCGACGTAACATAATCGAGAAAAGAAGCAGACAATACAACACTTTTGTGCATTGCAGGAAGAAAAGTACATTTCCAGGAATAACGTGTATAATAAGCAGTTCGTACCGGTTTTACCTTCCGAGTGCTTCACATGTCCAATCCTGCTTCTGACTTCGTATCCCATTTTACCAGAATGTGTATCTATCAACAAGCGCAGCAAATTAGTTCAACAAAAACAAGCATTTTCACATGGCTTTCCAACTGGCGTGTATAACGTTCACGCTGCGAGCCCCTGCACATAACTTGACGTACACCGATCAGTACAACCTTCTCCACCGTACAACAGTTTGCTTTGTGATCGAGGCCAGAGAACAGTCTCTCGTGATCTGATCGAGCAGTTTAATACAATGGCCGAGTTCACGTTTGATGAGTATGCAGAAATGCTATTAATTTATGGCGAAGCTCATCGTCATGGAAGGCGTGCGCGTCTGCTTTACGCCGAGCGCTTTCCACATCGTCGAGTACCGTCACGTACTATCTTTGCCAGACTAGAACGTCGGTTTAAGGAGAGAGGTACCTTCACCGTCAACAGAATCGACTGTGGTGCTCCGAGACGCGTACGAACCCCGCAGTTTGAAGAGCATGTGCTTCGACGAGTGGAGCAGGATCCTTCGACGAGCACCCGGCGCATGGCACGTGACTTGAGGGAAAGCAGTACCACTGTTTGGAGGGTTCTCCACCAAGAACACTTGCATCCATACCATATTGCGCGAGTTCCAAGTCTTGGTCCAGCCGATTTTGCGCCACGTGTAGACTTCTGTCAGTGGATACTTCAGCGCTGTGCAGAGGATCCTGCATTTCTTCAACTGATACTCTTCACTGACGAGGCGACCTTCTCTAGGGATGGTGTGTTTAACTGTCTATTATGAAGTCGAAAATCTTCATGGTGCTCGAGAGCGCGCATTTCAGGAACGATTTAGTGTGAACGTATGGGCAGGCATCATAAATGGACGATTAATTGGACCATATCTTCTCCCAGCACGTCTCACCGGTGCCAACTACTTAATCTTTTTACAGGATATACTGCCGGAGTTACTGCAAGACATTCCTCTTGGAATCCGACAGCACATGAGGTTTCAACACGACGGTGCGCCTCCCCACTTCACACGGGCTGTCCTAGATCATTTAAGCACTTCCTTTGGACAACAATGGATTGGCCGTGGTGGTCCAAGAGCATGGCCACCACGCCCGCCTGATCTGACGCCACTGGATTTCTTTCTGTGGGGTCACATGAAGACGTTGGTGTATGAGACCCCGGTAGAGTCGGAGGAAGATATCGTGGCACGCATTGCAGCTGCGGCTGAGGAAATCCGAGACATGCCAGCCGTTTTCGATCGCGTCTATGCGAACATACGTCGTCGGTGCGAGGCATGCATCGCTGTTCGTGGGCGTTCCTTCCAGCAGCTCTTGTAGTACATGTCGCTTCATGCAATGGACTCCCCACATGCGTCAGTTGGATCGTCACAATCAGGGGTGGATTTCGGTTTCATTTCTTGGCCTGGCCCACTGCTCCGAACGGGTACATTTTTGGGGCAGTATAACGGGTCATTACAGGATAATAATAATAATAATAATAATAATAATAATAATAATAATAATAATAATAATTATTATTATTATTATTATTATT
>JAGDQP010070034.1:0-10812 GCA_022664845.1 Lepisma saccharinum
AATCGCAAGCAAAGCACGCAACGCAAGCGTGCATGGAAATCAGTCCTTACTCCTGTTTTACGACTATAATTAGAACAAAATGGAACAGCACAACTCGTATTGCTCTTACTCATGTTTTAAAGAAAAATGTAGGACATCCTTGCAGAAGTAAGCGAATACCTTACCTGTAGGTTTAAAGGTTCCCTCAAAATCTTTTAACTGACGTCATCAACTTTGTTTACTTGTCACCCCTCTGCGTGACTGCTAATTTCCCCTGTCGCAAGAAGCACTGTAATAGCATGACGTCCCCTGATTGGTTGTAGTTGTTGTTAGCTACCTGGCGATTTCCAATCTTAGTATAACACTGATTTCTCCAAAGGGAAACTCTTTGCTACACTTCCAGTTCTCGTCATACACCATTCAGCCAATCAGGACGGAATGGTTTACCTGTATACATTATACATTGTACTGAACTGACTGACGTCTTCGTCTTCGTCTTTTATAACTGGTAACTATCCAACACTAGAAAGGTGAAGGCTTTCAGTCGAATTTGTACCATAGTTGCTTGAAGTCTCTTGGATTGACTTAAGTTGAAGGTAGATGAAAATTCGTAGATAATCGTTTCTTGATGACACTTTGTTATTTTACACTAGTGGTGGTGGACACCAGATTTTTTTAATAATTAATTAGACTGGGACTGTCTTGATGAAACTTTATGAAACTAAGAGAAGAAAGTACATAATTTTTTCAATTCTTCGTAAGAGAAAAAAAAATATTGACAATTTTTTGTATGTTTTAAAATACTGAACTATGACTTTAGGTCTTAACTTTAATGAAGCTGTTTGGTATGAATTCTCATGTATAGATCTAATTATAGAGAGCCACGACCAGAATAATTCTCATAATTCATATGAGTTTTCTATTAAGGCTTTTAATTGATAGTATGATTCTCATGTGTATTTATTTATTTATTAATTTTTTTTTGGAACTACGAATATCGGATGAGAATGGCTAATTAAGCTATGGAAGCTTTTTGATTTTTCTGAAAAAAATTCAATAAAATATAGCCAATTTTTTTGTCAGGTGCTTCTATTAGAGAGTAAATTGTAATAGGCTGAGGAATTTTCTGTCTTATTAGAGCCTTTAGCAATGAAGTTCTTTGAGAGTCATATTTTTTACATTCAAACAGTATATGATTGATATCTTCTAAGTATGTGTTAGTTTCACAATCACAATAAGGGGAATCTATAATTTTTATTTTGTGTAAGTGTAGTTTGGTAGTAGTATGTAGCGATCTTAGTCTGATGAATAAAGTAATGACTTGTCTTATAGATGAGAATTTATAAAACCATGGGCGATTTAATTGTAAATTAATATAAGGTCTGTTAGTATGTACAGATAAAGATGAAGAATCATGCACCTAAGTAGTCCATTTATTATTGATTTTCTTTTTTATTTTGTAGAGCAGGTCTTTCCAGTGTAACTGTAGATTAGTTATTGACTTATTTATAACAGAATTGAAGACTAGTTTATCAGTAATGTTATTAAATATACTAAATGAATGAGCGGGAACCCAGGTGATATGTATGTTTTCGGGCCGCAATAAGAGTTTGGTATAAATATAAAGAGTTAATTAAATAAGCAGACGCTTTAAAAAGTTGATTTTCAGCTGAATTGAGGGAATGAATGACTGATTGTGAATCAGTTAAAATAAGAATTTTATTATGTTTAAGTTTGGAACAATATTTTAGTGCTAGATATATTGCGAAAATTTCTGCCGAGAATATAGATGTGTCATCCGGCAAATGAATTTGTTCCTCATATTTAGTTATGGGATCGTAAATAGCTGCCCCAGTACCTCTATTTTGGAGAGAGCCATCTGTGTATATGTGGTAATATCCTGGCCATTTTTGATAATATTCTTTCATGTGATTGAATCGAAATATTGAAGTATTTATTCGCGAAGTAGAGGAGAATTTTAAAGAAAAAAGCGGAAGACTACGGACTACTATAATTTGTTGAATTTCTTATTGATATTGTTGATAAATGTAATACCAAATAAAGTTTTTATAGTTTCTATTATTGTGGAGTCGTTTTCTATTTATATTTTCTAATATACTGTTGGTGTATTTGTGGGATATATGGAAGTGAAAAGTTTCGTCTTTCAAAATATTTTTGATTAGAATATATTCTTTTCTAAATCTAATAGGTAATTCTCCTGATTCGGAGTACACGAATAGATTCGGAGTACTGTTCATGAAACCTAGACTACGTCTAATTAATTTTCTTTGTGCTACTTCCAGATTATTTAATTGTTTTTCCGTCAGATTATTACAAGCGTTAAAAATGTAGTCTAGAGAGCTGCGGAATATCGCTTTATAAAGTAGGAGCATCGTATAAGGAGAACTGCCCCACTTAGTGGTAGCTATGGCTTTCATTAGATTAAATAAATTATCTGC
This sequence comes from Lepisma saccharinum, assembly GCA_022664845.1. NCBI lineage: Eukaryota > Metazoa > Arthropoda > Insecta > Zygentoma > Lepismatidae > Lepisma > Lepisma saccharinum. Next base: position 2,439 of record JAGDQP010070034.1, read on the forward strand.
TTTTTTAAGTAGATGCCTAATTTCTAGATTCCAATTTAAAGTGTCTGTGAAGAAAATTCCTAAGTATTTTACTCTGTCAGTGATTTTTATATTGGTGAGGCGATTGTGTCTCAAATTGAGCGGAATATTATGTTTGGAGAAGATTACTATAGAGGATTTTTCATAGGAAAGTTAATTTTAATTCTTTAAATTTATTATTGACGGTTTGAATTTGTTTTTCAAAATTACGAAAATTGATAATATTATGCTCATTTGGTTTGTGTAAAATTGTGACATCATCAGCATAAATAATGATTTCCCTGTTTCGTAAGGGTAGTTTAGAAATCTCTGACAAATAAATAGCATAAAGATATGCCAAAAAAGGACTTCCCTGTTCTAATCCGTTGTTAATAATTATTTCTTTGCTAAAATTGTTGTCAAATAGAACTTTTATTGTACGTTTTTTTAATAACGTCCATAGAATGAGAAGATAATTGTGTGGAATGTTCATTTGTTGTAATGTTTTGATTAGTATAGAAATGTTTGTTTCATTATAAGCGTTATGTACATCTAAAAATGCAGCATAAATAGACTGATTCTGTAAAAAAGCATTTTGAATGATTAGTGAAGTGGTTTTAATCCATTTTGCACTGAATAACTTTTCCTAAATTCTATGATATTTGGAGATAATTTGTTTTGACCTTCGGTAAATCATTCGATTCTTCTGATGATAGTCTTTTCGAGAATTTTTGTGAAACAAGGAATTAAAGTGATGGGACGATAAGATAAAGGCGAGGATAGATCTTTGTTTAGTTTTAATAAGGGGATGGTTATTTGCTTGGTCCAATCGGATGGGATATTTCCAGAGGCAATGATATTATTGTAAATGTCAGTTAAATGGTTGATGGCCTGTAAAGGTAGTTGTTTAATGATACCATATAAAATTCCGTCTTGTCCAGGTAACGAATTATTGACTGATTTAATAATGTTCTGTATTTCAGATGTCGAAATCGGGGTTAGAAATGAATCTGCATGTTTAGATAGCGAGGTGAATGAACAAAGTTTGTCTGGAGGAGAACTAATTTTTGCGGTGTTACATGATTGTAATTTATCTAAAAATTCTTGTTGCCAAGAAGTATCTAAAGAATTGATTCTATTGGGAGAAGGTTTATTTATATTTCTTACAATTTGCCATATTCGTTTCATCTTTGTTTGAGGGGAAAGTTTTTGACAATATAGTTGCCAAGCATTTCTTTTTGCTTTTAGATAAGTTCGTTTTGCAAAAGCGGTAGCTTTTTTGAATTGAATCCAGTTTTGTTGATTGGGAGTTCTTAAATATATTTTTAAAGTATTTTTTCTGTTATTTTTTGCTTGGAGGCATTCATCATTCCACCAATGTAATGTGGGGAATCTTTTTTGTTTGGTGGAGTTGGTTTAAGTCCTGATAAAGTTAGTGAGTCATTGATCATTTCGATATAGTGTTCGTAGGTTATATTTTGTGATTCGTATTTGCTTAAAAACAGAAGTTATGTTTCTAAAATTATCCCAATTGATTTTATGTTCTTGCCATTTACGGACGGGTTTGAATTTTGCATTTGATTGTTTTTTAATATTGTCATATATAATACGCGTACAAGGAATGTGGTCGCTAGTGTGAAGGTCTTTTAAAGTATCCCATTCGACATTTATTGCGTGGTTCGAAGAGATAAGGGTCCAATCTAGGACTGAAGGGTTGTTTCCATTTTGAGGGAAGTGTGTTTTTTTACCCGAATTTAGAAAAGAGAGATTGTTGTTATTAGCCCGAGTTTCAACAGTTAGTCCCAGTTGATCAGAGATGGAATCTCCGAGTAGGCTGAGATGACCATTAAAATCTCCCGTATAGATTACAGGATGAGGAATTTGATTACTTAGTTCTTCTAGTTCTTGAATTGTGATAGATTGTTGTAAACGAGAAGAAGGAATGTATAGATTGACGATGCTGAAATTAGCCTTATTAAATTTTGTGTTGATGGCAGTGATTTCCACATGTTTAGTGTTTACTAAATCAATGTTCAAATTTAAGGTTAATTTTTTGAAAGGATAACTTTTGTGAATTAGTATTCCTGAGTTTAGTTGATTCAATTGATTACCGAATAATGAATAGTTATATCCTCGTATATGTAGATTGGCGGAAGAAGGTCAATGCAGTTCGGAAAGGCACACAATGTCCGGTTTTTCTTCGTTCAAAATTTCTTGTAATTCTAATTTTTTAGCTGAATAGTATTGAAGGTTCCATTGAATGATTTTACCCATAAACTGAAAGTGAAAATTATATATATATATTTTTTCTGTAAAATTACCGAAATAATAGTAAAAATTTTGATAAAAAGAGAAAATAAGTTGTTTTTTTTAATCTTTGGAAATATCTGTAATTTTCTAAGTTCTTAATGATGTTAAGACCAAATTGCGATAGAGATAGGTTGTTTTCTAGAGCTTTTTCTATTTGCTTCCAGGAAGAGTTCGTAGTAATAAGACTTTGTAGTTTAGAGGTATGTTTTAGTAAGGAAATGATAAGTTCCTTTTGATCTGAAATATTTTGAGAAATTGCTTGAAAAGTATCGATGGGATCTTCTTCTTGGTTAGTATTAGGTGTTTTATTTAGAGGAGGAGGATTTGATTTTGAAGTGATGGAAGTTTGATTTTGATTGGGTGGTGAAGTTATAAGGACCTGTGATAAAGAATTGTTAGTGGTGAGATTAAGATTTGTTGGGGGGAGAGAAACGAGATGTGAAGTTTGGTTAATAGGGGTTGGATTGGATGTGGAAGGAAGGGGATTGAAGGGTTTGGGAGGGTGGGTGTTGGATTTTTAGGGGGGGGGGGGCGAAGATATAAGGTGTGGATGAAATTTAGTATAAATGTCTTGGAATGAAAAAGGTCTGAAGTTGGGAGGAAGGAATTTGACTTTGGAAGCGTAACTTGGGTGAGATATGGGGGGAACAGATTTCCAACAATTAATGTACCCATTAGAGTTCTTATTAGTGTTGTTGCTCAGTGGTAAGGCAGGAGAATCCGCACTTCTTTCGTTATGAGAATCGACACCGTTTTCAATGTTACTGCTAAGATGGGGGAAATTTTTATCTTTTTGGTTAGAATCTAGTAACTCTTGAGGACATTCCCCTTTGGAAATGATTTGTGTAAGTTCAGGGTAATTTCATGCTAGTTTTTTAAACACCTCAGGGTATGAAATTCCAAAATGCGAAACTTCACGCTCCATTTCACGTCTCAACTCAAGATAAGGACATTTTGAGTTTGTTGAGCAATGGTTCATTTTACAATTAATACATTTTAACGGTTTACTACAAGTTGATTCATGTTTTGTATCGCCACAATTGGGACATAAATCTTTCCCTCTACACAATTGAGTGGGATGATATCTGTAACACTTTTTACATTGTATAATAGTTTTGACTTTAGTAGTTACCGTTAAACGGGTATAATAGATGAAGATGGATAAAGGGAGAATATTGCTCTGAAAAATTAAATGAATTAGTTTAGTTGGGACTCTAACAAAGGAAGAGTCAGGTTGTTTTATTGCTTTGGTTAACCTAAACGCTTTGACTACACGATCTCCAGGATCTATGCTCGCCAATATATCCTCATCCGAAATTCCCAGTTCTATTCCATAAACAAGACCATGTTTATAAATTAAAGATTGAGGAATTTTTATGGTAATATCTAATAGAGTTTTGTTGTTTATGAAAGCATTTGCTTGTTGCGCATTAGCAAATTTTAGACGTAAATTGTTTTTGCCTGTAACTGTTAAATCGGTTAAAGGTATATTAAGCTTTCTAAGCTTATTACAAAGTTGCATTAGACCAATGCCTGTAATGTTATTTTTTTTTGCCACTGGCAATAATGATACAGTCTCCTCTATAGTTTTGAGGGAAGGTAGTTAGCTCTGGCAATGAGTAATTATTAGCTTTTTCCATTATATTGTGATTTGACTTTGATGATGTCTCAGTTCCTTGATATGATTGTTCCGGAGGGTCAGTAATTCGAACCTCTCAACTAAGCCTAGCTCGTTTATTGTTTTGAGCTTGAGAGATAACCAAATCTGACTCAGAAGTGTTATTGTCGACGATCGGTAATTGCGGTTTTAATTGAGGCATATTTAAGCCAATACTGTTGTCGTTAGAACTGACTGACAAGTGTCTGCCGACAGCATTTGAGGAACAGCCGAATGCGCCCGAGAGATCACGAATGCTTGGGGTCGAGAATTCATGCAACTTCTAGCAAACTAGGGAACTAGCTGGGGCAGAGAGAGAAGTATACTTTAGAGAAGAGTGTAATAATTGTACATAACATTTTGATACTGACAATATTTCTAAGTTAAACACATTTGTATGATAATTTTCTTAAAATTTTAGCTGTGTTGGAAATTTGTCATTATAATTTACATTTTCTTTTCAATTATGTAGTTTTAGTGACAAGTTTTGTGTGATTGCCCACCAGAAGTTAGTTGAAAATGCCGTGGTGTTATTCTTTATTAAGCCTCCCTATAAAACCATTATTGCTATCCTTTCCCAGGACTTGTTAATTCCCAGTTTTCTTGACAGGTGCGATAGGCGAGCGTTAGGCCAGCGTTCCCGAGGTTCTCGTTTCGAATCTCGATTGAGCCATAGATGTTTGTGGCAGTTTTCTTTAAGTTGTGTGTGGAAATCATCAAATTAGTATACAATGTTTATAAAACTACATGTTCTAACTGTTTGAACTTGAATTTTATTTTTAGCCTTTAGGCATCTTTGGCTCAGGTATATTTGTGTACCGGATGCACTTGATCTTTAAAGAATTCTAATACTCTTTGTGTGTGCCAGTTCAACGTTTCAATACTTATTAAAAATCAATGTTTGGAGCAAAATAAATAATGAGCTTATACTGATGTTTAAGAATAATTATTATCAGAGACAGAGAAATATAGGTTTTCTTTATACTTATAAATTTCTGAATTAGTTCTTTTATAAATGCCTATTTTAATTGATTCTGTAATTCTATCTTTAATATATTAATTATTTTGTATTGAGATTTTCGTTTAATACAGCTGAAGCTCTGCAAGAGGAGGAATAAAGGGAATTGGAAGCTATCGAAATGTAGACGTGAGGACGAAATGTGAACGGAAATAATAATAAAAATAAAATAATAATAAAGCTTTTTATAGACATACTTTCTTAAACAATTCGTACTAAAAAGTAAATAATAATTTTGTTTTTGCGTGACAGAAAGGAAAAGCATGAGGCGCGCTCTTATATATAGCTGCTTTATTAATTCTTCAATTGACGCGCACCACGTTTTTCTTTTTAGTCATGCATAAACAAAATTATTCTTTAGTTTTTAGTATGAATTGTTTAAGAAAATATGTCATTAAAAATCTTTTTACAGACATTTCTTTAGTATTCAGAATGGTACGTGCTGTCCTCAAATCTTGCAAACTTAATTTAAATAATTTCCTGACGTAATACAATAATGACAATTTGAACAGCGACATAAGTCGGGTGGCAATACAAATATTCCACTGCTACTTTGATATCTTTCTATATATTGATATATTTCGATATATATTTTTTAAATATGGACTTCTTTATCCTAAAATAAATACTAGCCTGCAAAGATGTGGAGTTTGACTGATTGTAGAACACTTTAGGATTCGGGTCACAAAGCGTAAGCTTCAGGAAAAATATCCGAACCCCGAAATAACTCGAAAAGAAATAAAACACATTTTAAAGACAAATTTTTGGTAAACAATTCCTACGTAAAAGTAAAAAATAATTTTGTTTAGCCATAACTAAAATGAAAAGCATGGGGCGCGCAAAGTTCAAGAAGTAAAGTTACTTTACGATAAAGAAAACCCGATGCTTTTCTTTTAGACATGCATAAACAAAATTATCTTTTACTTTTTAGAACGAATTGTTTAAGAAAAATAATCAAAAACTAACATTTTAACTTTTTTCAAAGTAGCACGAAAAATTGCTGGAAACGTTTTCTCCTCCTTTTTTTTTACCGGCGTTCAATGTTTCCGGTTTTTTTTAAAGAAAAAACAACACTAACACACACACACACACACACACGAATGCACACTATTCTCTGCAAAGTGCAAAATGCATCTCAATAGAACTGTCCCCCAAACACTTGCTACAAGCTAACATCCGGAAAGTAGTAGCCATTCGCGATCTCTCAGGCGCATTCGGCTGTTCCTCAAATGCTGTCGGCAGACGATTGTGAACTGACTGCTGTCATTGAAAATTTCACGAATATATGAAGCCAGGGAGCAGAGAGACGCATTTGTCTACTTCCCGTCTAAATCAATATGGACTAAATTTTCGGTTCTAACTCAGTTTTTTACGCTAAATATCGCTGAGCGGCCCGTTTTATGATTCATGTCTTAATTCATGCAAAAACGCAAATATTACTTACGGAATTTTCTATTATTATGCTGAGTACGGTAAACTATTACATGAATAACTCAAGAATTAAGACTTGAATAGAAAACGAGCCGCACAGCGTTAAGAAGTGTATAAAACTGAGTAGAACTGAATATTTGGTCCACATTGGATTAGACTGGAAGTGGAAAAACGAGTTTAAATAATGGTTGTGTCTAGAATAACGACGGTTTTCCGTCGTTGCTTTAAGTTTTTAACATCGAGGGTTAATTTACTAGAGCAACGACGGAAATCTCCATTCTCGCGTAGGTTTATCTACAAGTAACAGCGAGAAGCGCCCTGCCCGGAAGTTGCAGTTTGGTCTTGTGGCGTCAGGAAGATGATCCAAAGGTCCCGTGTTCAAAGTCTGGCGTCGAATTTTTGCATATTTTTTTTAAAAGAAAATTAGTTTTTTGTTTTTTTTATGTAAATACACAAAAGGAAATTTAATAAAAGTTGTGATTTACAATTTTAAAAGAGGCCACTAAAACCTAGGATGTATATAAACCCACCAGGGCAGGATGCACACCGAGCGTTGCGAGGTGTGCAAGGGGGGATGGTGCGTCTGAAGGGAGCTGGGCGGCGTTAGCCGTGGTGTGGCATACGCAGCCTCCTGTTAGCGGTGGGCATACGCATAAGTACTGTTTACTCAAAAAAATTGTTTACGTAAAGTTTTGTGCCGTTTCGTTCCGTCGTTGCTCTAGTAAATTAACCTTCGAGGTTAATAGCTTAAAGCAACGACGGTTTTCCTTGCTCTAGAAACAGCCTTAAATATTTGGTTTGGTGTCTAACCTGGCGCTCGGATATTAAAATTAATATTTCATCCATAGATAACAGAGAAAAACAGTAATGATTTCATCTACATTTTCCATAAAGTCCTTGGCTAGTGGTTTCTTCACCATTGCGAACCTTTACCAATAATATAATTTTACTTGGTGTCTCAAAGTTCTATTACATTCTCTTCAAGCATCTTGAAAATAAGACAATGATTAGCATAAGATGACCCAGGTAAAAATTAGTTGAATGAATAAGATTAGGCGAAAGATGAGATAAAGCCGAAGTGAGAGCGTGAGACAAAACAGTGAAATTCCGGGAAACACAAGAGGTGTGCAGCGAAGAAAGTATTTTCTGATTTTAGAATAATTTCTTAATGAAAATAATTTCTTCGTGTAGATTTTATGCTTTCTGGTGGATCCAACGCACTGTAGTCAATAACTTAGAGTTCCTTTGCGTAAGTGCAAGGGTAAAATATTCGTGGAGGAACAAAATGTCTGCTGTATCTGAAGCTGAACAGGATGAGGTAAAACAAGATTCAAATAGACCTAGACCTCAGTTCGGCAACAGATTTTTAACAGACCCCAAAGATGTGTTTCAGCACAATGCGTGGTAAGTACCCTGTTTATTGGTTAACAAATTAATACAGAGTGACTGTACCAGTAATGGACCAGGCGCTAGAAGTTGACTATACTAAAGGGTAGGGTATAAACATTCTACTTCGGAAATGACGAGGGTGGGATCAGTCAACCGTGGCGTTGCCAAATAATTCATTTGCCGGTCTTCTGCCAAGGAGATCACATCCCGCTAAGTTACGGATAGTCCAGTTGCTCCTGTTAGTAATGTCCTGACCGAATTCCGGAATTCTTAACACAGGGTCAAGGGTGGAATTTCGCTGCAGGGTAGCTATCTCGTCACAGCTAGACGATCCGCGCGCGTCTGAGTGTGACATTTGCAATGTAAGTAGCACTGAGTGGATGCTCATTTCACAATCTTCTGGTTATACAGTTACCATCAAATCCAATCCCGCTCTTATTTTTCTGACACCTAACACGAGCCAGCCTTATAATCACAAACGTTTTTAAATTATTACTTTTTATATAACGCTTTCATAAAGAAAAGGGAGAAAAAACAAAAATACATCAAATGTGAAGTTTTGTTAAAAGTGA
>JAGDQP010070035.1:0-10812 GCA_022664845.1 Lepisma saccharinum
CTCATAATGACCTTGTTGAAAAGAATAAATAAAGATTAAAAGATCCAAAATAAAATCTCTTTGCCCACCCACCTCTCTCCCAAGATCTACATTTCTTTAGCCATCCCTTCCCAAATAGAGGGTTTAGCTCTCTGGGGGTGCTAGCCTGGCTAGCAAAAAAAAAAAAAAAAAACGACTGATACACATCTTATTGGGGAGACACCAATTAAAAACGTTATTGCTGCTGAGCAATTAAAATATACACCATACGTGATTTCTAGTCGTTTAAGGGTTACTACTGGTATTGCGATTATATAGGTTATTTATCTGGTTTACGATTCTGATTATATATTGGTTATCTGTATAGAATTAGCTACTTATATCTAGCTAAGAAATTGATATTAAGAATTCCATAGCTTGGATTGATTGTTAACGAACAACAACTTTGGCTATTCTCTGGGTATTTCGAATCTTGGCAGATAAGATACATTGATCAGAGGTTGACGATATTGGACACTGACTAAAACTTTCGAGTCTGGTTTTGACAGTCAACATGTAGACGACCTTGGCAATATCTTAAGGCTTACGATATCGAAAAATGGACGGGAAAAATATTGGACACCTATCAGGCATTCCAACTGTAACAAAAAGCATGTTCCACTCTGGACTACCATCAGTTATACCAGGTCCAACTAAAAACACCACCGAATCAGGAAAAAAGAAAACTAAATCCTTCAAAATCTAGCATACGTTCCAAGAGCCTTGAACGGTCCAGATCACCAATTACGGATGCAACGATCTTACCAAGCAAAATTGCCTCCATCTAAGCGTCACCACAATGACTCGGGCAATGGCTCTGGATCTAAATCTGATTCTGACACAAGATCAATGATAGTAAACACATAATTGGGGACTACTACACAGAAGTACCATTTATCATTCCTACTCACAAACTTTGATACAAAATAACAGTCAGAAAAACTGTTACTCCAGCAAATAACTAAATACATTCCGAGATACTAAATAACTAAATACTGTACATCAAATTATCCCCACACGCAACGGGATTATCATCCAGAGTACTGATGCAAATTTTGCCACAACTATAAGAAATAAGAATAGCTTCGAGATCTTTGGAAAAAATGCAAACATGAACAAACTGACACCAAAAGAAATCAAGCAACCATATCCACCTAGACGTACACCAACATTATCTGTGGTCATAGCTGGCGTAAATCCAACACTCCAGGACGAAGAAATAAAAACAGAGTTGGAGCAGGAAGGTTACGAAATCACAAACTGTATCAGAATCTATAATGCAACAGGACCAACATACCAAGTACAAATATTCACATCATCTCAAGAAACAATTGATACACTACTAGAACAAGAAGTATATATTTATATACAGACAACGGTATCGAGTCGAGCCTTCAAGAGCGAAACCGTCAATGCGGATCAGCTGCGAAAAATACCAGGAATACAACATGCATGCTACCGAACAATGTAGGAATCAGCCGTTAAATTATTTTCCGTTTTAAGGATTAAATTAACTAAAAGAAAATTTTACATTGTTTTTTATCTGTTGCTTGCGAGCATTGCCAGAGTGAAACACTCTGGATCAATTGCTATTTAAGCTAAGTGTCGTCCGTCCAGCGTAGCACATAAATCCTGGGCCAGTGGGCATCTTGGTTCCCGGTATTATTTATTTTTATGTCCAAGATTTAAAACTGCACGTTGCCCACGACCGGGGAAATATATGAAGATTAGTGCAAGCTTAACCGAAGCTCGATGCTAATTATTATATGAGCTGTTGTATGACAAGCTTAGCCGAAGTTCGTTTCTTGTGGCTGAAGTAGCAGAGATTATTCTGTATTCCATAACTTGACTGAAGGAAGACGAAGTTACCCAAGCATTTGTTCCATAACATGATGTGAATGAATGCAGTGCCAGGCATTGATTCCAGAAATTCAGGTCGGCTTAATTTGTCAACGTGTGATGAACCCCTCAGAGGGCGCCAATAGGACCTGGATGTTCAGGCCCTGAAGACAACAATAGAGCAGAATAGTAGCCAAATGTGTGATGAGCTTGCCCAAAGCTTCCAGGTTTCTGATAAAGCAGTCAGACTTTACCTTCACCGCATAAGGAAGACGTACAAGATGAGGAAACGGGTATTGGAAGCCAACAAGAACCAACGAGTGACAATTTTTTTTTATCGTTTCTTTCTCGGTACCTCAATTCAACGTATTTGATCGAGTGCTTACCAGTGATGAAAAGTGGGTTCTGTATGATATTCTCAAGCGTGCCAGATATTAGTTGTCACTCCGGGATCCTGTGCCTAACACCATAAGATAACACCTACACGCACGCAAGACCATACTCTGTATCTGGTGAACTAGTCAGCAGATGGTGCATTACGAGTTGCTATCACCGGATCAAACCATCACTAAGAACCTGTGCTTACAGCTGCTACAACGTGTTCAACAGGCCTGTTGCAGAAAACAAGGACTATACAGCAACTTGGCTGAATGAAGGACATTGTGCCATTCACCGCACTCTCTAGACCGTGTGCCAACATGTTATAACCTTTTCAATTCCCTGGACAACATCTTTCACGGAAAATCCTTCGCTGATGAGGCAGTCACTCACGACCATCTTTGCGGTCAAGATCCACCAATTTTATCGTAGCTGCATGGCATAGCGTAGCTGCAGGAACATTGGCCAAAGTTGCTGGACACCGATGAGGATTATTTTGAGGACTAACGTTAAGCAACTATTTCTATTTACAGTATCTCTCTGGTAGGTGATAAACGAAAAGTTTATTCTATGTGTGTTTAACTTTCTCGTAGAGTTATAAGTCGCCCGATATGCTATGAAACTAAGGTTTTATTTTCAGAATGTAGATGAACACTTCTTTTAGTAGAAACCAGAAGCAAATTTTGCTAATTGTTGCTATTCTTTGCTTAAATGAAAAGGTTCGTTACTGTATGTTAGGTAATTTGAATATATATTTGGGAACATTATTATTACTGCATGAATTTTCTCTATTCTCTTTGCAGATATGTCTTACAAAACGACAAGAAGAACTCTGTACTAAGTCCTACGGAATGTGAAGGGCATCAAGGACAGCAAGAGAAAGAGTCTGATGGAATTTCTCCAGAGCGAAAGTCGTCGACGTTGGATGCAAACGCGAAGCAGCAAGTAGCAGAATTGTGCTATGAACTTTTCCGAAAGGTGGAGAAATCTAAAAGAATAACAAAGTTTTCGAGAAGGATAACACACAACGGTTGGACGGTGAAGTTGTTTTGAATACACAAAAGGGTAACAAATCAACATCAATAACTTCAAGAACTACGCCGGCACACGCCAGAACTCAGATGAGTTTCTCCGGAAGCAGCTCGCGCACAAAGCGAAGTAAGACACAAGATTTCAAGCCAACTGGGTGAAGTGTTAGCCTGTCTTCACCGTCCAACTATAGTGTGTTATCCTACTTGAAAACTTTGTTATTCTTTTACATTTCTCCACCTTTCGGAAAAGATAAAACGGAATTCTGCTACTTGCTGCTTCATGTTTGCATCCAACGTCGACGACTTTTCGCTCTGGAGAAATTCCATCAGACGCTTTCTCTTGCTATCCTTGCTGCCATTCATATTACGTAGGACTTAGTACAGAGTTCTTCTTGTCGTTTTGTAAGACATATCTGCAAATAGAGTAGAGAAAATTGATGTAGTAATAATAATACTCCCAAATTTACATTCAAATTACCTAACATACAGTAACGAACCTTTTCATTTAAGCAAAGAATAGAAACAATTAGCAAAATTTGCTTCTGGTTTCTACTAAAAAAAGAGTTCATTATTCTGAAAATAAAACCTTAGTTTCATAGCGTTTCGGACGACTTATAACTCTAAGAGAAAGTTAAACGCACAGAATAAACTTTTCGTTTATCGCCTACTAGCATTACATCCTATTGCACACACAACCAACTTCACAGACCATTTTTAATTAATTATGTGAATACTGTAAGCCACCAGGAAACATTCAAGACACTGCTTTCTTCATTACAATATTGCTTTTCTTTCTACTACAATGGTCAACTGTCGACAGGCAATTCCTTCACAAAATGGAATTGTAGCAACTTCACTGCAATGCAAATTTGCGTGGGGGGTCACGGACTAAAGGGCCTGCTTTTCTCACCGTTCCATATCTTTCTCAATAGACAAGACCTTTCTGTTTGATACTGACTTGTCTCAATTCTTTCTGCCTACATTGATTTTTGCCCATGTTTTGAGTTTCTCTGGACCATTGTGCAACTGTTGAAATTTCGTAATGGGTTTGAAACTTATGTATTTGTTAAAATAGTGTCAGTCTGTGACTGACGTAGTTATGACTCAACTGCGAAAGTTTGAGAGCTTAGTACACCATTAAGTATACAGCTACTGCCGTTCTGTTAACAGCACATATTAGCCTGGTCTCTGTAGATTCTGAATTACTCAAAAACTGAAAATCAAAACTCGAGACTTTTTTGACTTTATAACAAATACTTTTTTGATATAAAATGGTGTAACAGAAAAAAATAACTTGATATGAAATATAACAAAAAAATTACAGTGTAAATAGTTTTTAGAGCCCAATGTAAACCCTTTTGACATAATTTATGCGCTTGAATACTTTTAGAATGCATTCAATTGAGTAAGTTATCATTTTCATCATTCTGCGTTTGATGCTATGTTTAAGTAACGTATTTGCAGAGGTACAAAATGAATAATAGTTTTCACTTATGTACTTGAGTTGAAGTAACATCTGAAACCTTGCCTCAGGACACACATTAATTGTGACGATGTTTTTGTAATAATTGCTCTACCTTTACGTACAGTGCTTTGTTTATATCCACTTACTGTTATTAAAGTTCAACAAAAAGATAATTCACTTGAAACAACATACAGCCTAAATATATGGATATATTTTGATAGCTTAACGTTTATGCGTTACATGATAATGTAATCACCAGTGTTTCTTTCACAGAGATAACCGGGAGTGTTACAAGAAGAATATTCAATCAAAATACACTGAAACACTTGTAATAACATATGAAACGCTGTTGAATACCCTCAACCATATCAAGAATACTCCCTTTGTTGTATATATACCACGGAAATACACTTTCACCAACGCAGTGTTGAACTATCAATTTTATCAATATGATTATTCGAAAATGGGCATGATGCATTTTGCATAAAAAAACTACGACCCTCAATGCCCCACAATTATTATGCAACCAATTACTCATCTTGTATTAGTCTCGAGCAAAGGTCACGGTCTTTCCCCTTCCATCCTTATCTCCTGTCTAGCGAAAATCAGCAAACTACTTCTTGCAGAATTTTTCTAAATACGAATGAGTTATCATGGATTTAATGACAGAAAAAATAGGGTGAAACAGCATACAAAAGGATGATGCAGGAAAAAATTAAACACAAACAGAAACTAAGAGTGACGTATGTCTTCAAGACAAGAGGAGAGAAGGAGAAAAAGGAGACGAGAGAGAGAGAGAGAGAGAGAGAGAGAGAGAGAGAGAGAGAGGGAGCATATAAAGATTTGAAGATCGAAAATGTAGCAAAGGAAATATGTGTACACAGTGATAAACTAAACATCACATGTTTCTGAAAACCAAACTGTAAGGTAACAGTATTTTGTGTGAACAGTTCAAATGTGCAGACTATTAGTTTGGAAATTCATTAATCCGTTTTCAAAATTTCTTCCAAATGTGATAATAAGATTAAAATTTCACATATTCCAATCCTACATGACAGTTCTGACACACATTTAGCGTAAGAAGCCTGCATTTTTACTGAGTGCACAACCCCAGGCTAAAAATCCGGAGGATCATTAAACATAGTAGTTTAAAGTTCACTTTAGCAAAACTACATAGTCGTCAGTCCAGTAAAACGTCAGCTTCTCAATGGAAACTGATTATAAAAGTAAATAAAGGAAAAAGTAAAGGGTTGTATACTACACTTTTAACAGTATCAAACAATATTTAACGTGCAAACAGAAGCTAAACTCAACAGTGAGAAAACTCCCAATATAAAAAAGTGAAGTTGCGTATAAAACTGCTACACTCAGACGTTATACATTTCAAGCTTGAAGAAAACAAGATATATGAAATTTGTTATTCTTTTAAAGGTGTAAATGAAGTTATATAACGTATATATAATATATCAATTCCGACTTGCAAACTAGGAGCGGAGATAGTAAATGGAATATTGTTTTACTTGAATGTTATTTATTTCGTTTAGGCAACACTAATGTTGCTATCCAGCGTTTCGAGTTTATTTTTAGAGCGGTAACTATAAAGAGTCTGTAAAACGCGAACTCATGTCTAATTGGCTTTTTATACTCCTTCCTTGTACGTAATGGAGTAGACCGAGTTTATGACAAGCTCATGCATGTTACGGGATTTTAGATTGATACCGCAATAGGTGTAATGGGAAAAACAATAGTGTATCAATGAATATGTATTGGAGAAATCAAACATGTATTGGAAAAGAACCTGTACCTACGGTAAATATGTTTTTGTCGAGAATCTTGAACTAGTCCCCCATCATGAAGCAAAAAGTTACAGATGGAAATAAATGTGCTAAGTAGTTTGTTACGGCCAGATTGTAGTAGATGCCTTGTTTGGTTAACGTGAATTATCGAAGATACTTTAAGACTTACTGTTAGCAAATTAGTTGGCGCGGTCGATATGGAAGAAGAATCTTGCACCCGACGAAGCATCATTTAGCAAATTAATTACAATCTGTGCTGGAAATAGAGTATGCGCCCAAAGAAAGATTTTCTACAAACTGGAATTTCTTGGAATCATTTGAATCAAGTTTTGTATTTGGTTTTTGAAATTCTATTTACTACGGCTTGTTCTATGATTCAACGAAAGGTTTTTTTTTGCATACATTACATCAAACAACTATAAAGTTCAGATCAGCGTCGTTTAGAAGCTTATGGAGCCTACTCAACCTCTATCGATATGATTCCTGATGCTACTGCAACTAGGTCCAGGTTGGATTGTTTTCCGCTTTTACGAGTTTATACGGTATAACGGATGCCATTATTACAGCATAACAGATGCTATGTTACTATTGGATCTAGGTTACATTGGATCTATTGGATCTAGGTAACTACTATTACTACAGGGTCCAGGTTGGATGATTATTGCTACTGATGTTTATTTATTTATTCGGCATAACGGATTCCACTATTACATCATAACGGATGCTATTACGACTGGTTGTAGGTTGGATTGCTGAAACTGTTATTACTACTAGTTCCAGGTGGGAAGATTATTGTTACTAAAGTTACTTCATTTATTCGGCCTAACAGATGCCACTATTACGACATAGCGGATCTCACTGTTACAGCATAACGGATGCTATTACTACTGTTGTACCTAGGTTGGATTAAGGCTATTATTACTATTACAGAATTTGTGTTGGATTTTGGATCTTACTACAACTGCTTGTGATAGGTTGGATTGCTTATGCTTTCAAGCAAAGGTGGTTTTCTCCAGTTAAACCATACTACTGCAAACAGGATGGTTACCGTAAGGGTGGTCGAAGATGAACTAAACCAAGTACGGAATATCCCCCTCATCTACAAGTTTTATAAGAGAACGCTGTAAAGTTAAAATTATACTAAACTAACATGACTAGCTTTTAGATACCTCATCAAAGAACAAATTAATCTAAAATCAAATTACAGTTCATTTTGTGAACTAGAATCAAATCATAGTCTTGATAACATTTTACTTTCGATGATATTGTGTTGCTGTGTTTTGTTCATAGATAGAGTTGCTGAACTCAGAAATGTAACAGTGTTTTCTATTGGGTGGATTGTTAAAACTTGCGATATAAACAAATCAACATGCAGATAACTAACACTTCTATTGTCAGAATTTGTTGCGATGGATATTAGATAAGCAATTGTTAAAATGTCATTGAAGGAGCGTTTCTTTTAATAAAATGGCCTAATATTCAATATTTGAGGAAATCTATTAGCTTATCGCAGAGCTATAGTTTAATTCGAATGCAGTTAATTTTGTTGCATTTGTTGTCCTGTTCAAAGGAAATCATGTTAAATATCCCTAAATGTTTGGAATTATATAATTTGGAGCATATTTTTGATATTTTTGCAACAACATTAGTTTGATCTCACCGACTCAACATCGAAATCAAAATTTTGTCGGTTAGGCCTATTGTTTTCTTCTAGAGTTTTCTATTGTGTGTTTTTTCTTCACCCGCGGAGCTCTATTTTTCTTAAAAGGGGGCGAATACGGAGATAGTAAATGGAATATTTTGTTTTAGTTGAATAGTATTTATTTCATTTAGCCAACACTGTTGTTGCTATCCAGGATTTTGAGTTTGTTTTCAGAGCGGTAACTATAAACAGTCTGTAAATGCGAACTCGTTTCTGATTGGCTCTTTATACTTCTTCCTTGTACGTAATCGAGCAGAAAAAGTTTATGACATGCTCATGCATGTTACGGGATTTTAGATTAATACCGCAATAGATGTTGTTCCGTACATGGAAGCTGCTGGAGTACTTGAATGGAAGATGTAAATGGATGGGGAAAGACCCTATATATATAAAAGACAAGAAATATGTACAATTACGTTTGTATTTATAATGCCGCCCACACACATACACATACACACACCGATTAGACGAGACTCGCTTCTTAGAGCGCTCAAGGGTCACGTCTCACTGCTTTTGTCTCTTCTCTTCCCTCTTTCTGCTCTGGTTTTCTGTAGCAGGACGAGGATGACATGAGACCGCACACACACACATGGTACCCAAATACTTGTCACACAGTCACAGACCAAAGAAATAATTTGTTCGGTTGCAGTTTCGTCTTTGAAAGGAACCCAAATACAAAATAGAGGGATACACAATATAACAAATGATTATAAAACACACAATTTTAGATCTCCAACATTCCTCCCCCCTTGAAATGACAATTTCAACACGTACACAACGATATATACACACAGACAGTACAAAAAAGAAACTTTCACTATTGCCTGAGCACTAGTTTACTCACAGTCACAGGGCAACGGAGCAATTTTGGTTATGGGTCTTTTGGATTCACCATCAGCTGTTTTTATTGTCACCGCTCGTATAAATCCATCAGACCCTGGATGAATGACAGAAATTCTTCCGAGTTTCCATTGGAATGGGGGAAGGTTTTCGGCCTTGACCAACTTCAATTCACCTACCATCACTTTTCTTGTTTCTGTACCATTTTGGACGTTGTTGAAGTCTAGACAGATGTTCAGTTGACCGCCGCTTCCAAAAGTGTTGTAATTGTTGTACAAGATGCCACCGTTTGAGATTGCTTATTTTTGTATCACTGAAGAAAGGGTCGGGTAAAGCTGTCAGAGGTTGTCCGATCAGAAAATGTCCTGGGGTGAGACAATATAAATCGGAGGGATCTGATGACAAGGCTGTTAATGGTCGTGAATTTATACATGCTTCAATTTGACACAACACGGTTTGCATTTCTTTCCAATTGAGTATGTTGTTTCCCACAACACGCTTGAGATGATATTTTACAGATTTTATCCCCGATTCCAAAATGCCACCAAAATGTGGAGCACCTGTGGGATTAAATTGCCACTTCACTCCTTGCACACTGAGTTGTTCTGTCACATTTTTGTTGTATTGGGAAGATTTTACTAATTGGTGTAATTATTGTATATCCTTATCAGTTTTGACAAACACAGTACCACAATCACTATAAATGTTGTTTGGTTTGCATCTCAATAATCGCAATAAATATTCGAAAAGCATAAATAAATAGTGGAGTAGAGGCACCACTTGCCGTTTCTAAATGAATGGCATGAGTTGTGAGACAAACAAATAGAATAATGTAAGCCTTGAGTCTCTTTCGGCCCCTTCTCTTGATGGACCGCACGGTATATGCTCCACTGTAGTCGACCCCCACATGCGTGAATGGTTTTGCTTCATTGACTCGTACACCAGGTAGATTGCCCATTAACTGTGTAATTGCTGTGTTTCTCTGACGATGACAAATTACACATTTGTTCACAACAGCCTTACCGTCTTACTCTGTCCCGTCCACTTAAGATCCAGAATTTCTGTTGCTATGATGCTAATAGCAGCTGTGGCCCAGCATGTAGATTTCAGATGTGTGCTTGTCGAACAATGAGATCGGTCAAGCGATTTTTTTTACTAAGGAGGATGGGATGTTTTTGATTGAAGGACATTTGCGCATTTTGCAGACTGCTACCGACACGTAAGACACCCTAACCATCAAGAAAAGGGTTGAGATACAACAATTTGCTTCTTGATGGTAACTTCCTGTTCGTTTTCAACCACAGCAATTCTTCTGGAAATGCTTCACTTTGTACTACCTTGACTCACCGGAGGAGACTGTCTTCGAGTTCCGCTGGGGTCAATGGACCATTGGTTCTGTCCTCTCGCACAGTTCTGCAGTTGGACACAAATCGTAAACGCCAAGCGGTCACTCGCTGTAGTAAGAGAGGAATATCCGAACAAAAACACCAGAGGTGCAAAACGTGGAGCCAAGTTCTTTAGCCCTAAAAAGGTGTGAAATGGGAGACGGATGAGCCAAGTTCCTTGGTGACAGCATGTAACAGGAACAAAGGAACTTCGCGCGAGCTGGCAACAGCCTTAGGTTTGGTGGCGGTGGACGTAGTGGGTTTTAGGATCCCCATCTCCCTTATAGCTTGAGGATCATGAACCTTGCCACCTCGCGCCAAGTTCCTTTGTTCCTGTTACATGCTGTCACCAAGGAAC
>JAGDQP010070037.1:0-10811 GCA_022664845.1 Lepisma saccharinum
ATAATCGAAAACAACCGATATTAGTGTAGAGTCCATAGTTTTCAGGGTAGCTGAGATGAATAGTGACACTCCCGACGCCGTTTAATTCCAAGTTCAGACACCATCGGCACGGGGAGTGAGAAGTGGTGAAAGTAAAATGTCCAAAATGGCATAGACAGATTTCAATCCATTTCCTGTCTAATAGAAGACTGAAATAAATATATATACCCGAGAAACGCCGAGTAATCAGCTAGTAATAATTGAATAAAAGACTCAAAACGGATTTCCTCGTAATCTCAGAAGATAAGAGAAGTGTCCTGGTCATCAGAGATAACTTATAAGGCTATAACATCTTTCTAATACCAAAGCATAAACAAATTAATTAAAAATAAAGCATATTGGAATGGAGCTCCAAAATTTGACTGACTATTCGTATTATACCTTTTATTTGGAGAGCTTGAGTCAATTACGAATACTGATACCGTCACCAGAGGTGAAGTCGATCATTAGTAAACATTGCGACTTTGCACTCCAACCACTTCGTAATTACATGAAACAATTGTTGCATCATTGTACTACGATGCTAGAATTGTTTCACGCATGCACCAGATGGTGAATGCTGAAACAAGTCTGAAGGAGTTTTCAGTAAATAAAAAAGTTATTTATGGAAAACTAAGAAACAGTATTCTGCAATAAATTTAAGAACATGGCGGCGATAAAGGACGGTTTGCATACTGAATGTGTATCACAAGAAACTGCTTGACATTGTTCAACTCAAAGAAGGAATTCCATCTGTGAATAGCGTTGTGACACTACTAAGCGAGGATATTTATCAACTTAAACAAGAGTGTTAATGACAAGAACGAACATTCGAAAACATGCAGAGTAGAAAAACGAAGTTTCAAATTAGGAAAAACAATAAGTCAAGGCAAGTAGAATTCCAAAATATGGCTGCGTCTTATTTCAGATCAAAGTCCAAAATAAGGAACAATGCTGAACGTCAATCATGTTCAGGTCCATCACTTGCCAGTCTTAAGTAAAAGATCTCACAGAATAGAAACTCATAATATAGAACAATCGAAATCCCTTACAAAAACAAGAAACAAAGCGTATAGAATATCCTAAGTGTTTGAAAGTGAAAGCACGAAATCAGTGAATACCAATTATGCTCTAGTGGCATTCCATAGAAAACAGTGAATCCAAGTAACAAGCTAATAGATTCCAGCCACCAACCACCGAGTGGCTGTAGCTCAGCTGTTAGAACGCTAGCTTCGAATTTCGGAGGTCCTGGCTTTTATACCAGTGACCGACCATTCTACGTAAGTTTTATTCCTGTCACACAAGGCAAATGCCGCAACTGTACCTTCAACTTACGTCCTAACCGACTCCTTCTCGTGTTCTTTCTCCTACCCCATCCAGCTCTGATGTCTAAAGGCATAATTCACTTAACTTCCACCAACCAACCATTAGCCAATATACAAAGGAAAATCTTTCACAGTAACAGACAGACATGGTCGTGCTTTTCGTAATAGCTTAAATAAGGAACTTTGCGACATATCTGCATTAGATTATATTAAACCGAAGGCACAGTTGGAAAAAAGTGACTGAGTTATGTTTAAGTGCCGGTAAAGTATCATCTACAAGGGATGTGGTTGTTATGAAAGCAGGAACAAACGATGTCGAAAAAAACACACAACAACAACGGGGCACAGTATTCGGTACGTACTACAATATTTAAAAAATAAAAAAATAGCAAACTAATGTTATTGTTGCTAGGTACCACTTACGACATAGAAAACTCTAATTAAAAACAAACAAGTATGCTCAACAAACATAAAAATAAATACTTTTCCTAAGCATTTTAAAAATGTACGTGTGAAATATTTTCGATATCTTACGGCGTTTTCACACGAAGCATTGGCTCCATCAGTATACGATTAGGGGACTATTTTATAAGCAAAATGTTGTATGACATAATTACCAAAGTACTTCTTGCGTATCGAACCCACTCCTTTTCCCCATTCCAGTAGATGGTAATGGAATTATCTCATTAGTAGTAGAAGATGAACCAAATACTAAAAAAGAATAATGCAATACTAAAAGCAATACTCACACGATAAACAATGTGGAAATACACAAACAACGAGTTTGCCCAATCCTACCATCAGTAAGAACACCGTCATCACTGCTGAGACTGAGATAGCAGTCAGTAAATTCATAATACCTACAATGTTCAATTGGTGCGACCTCCAATGAATTATCAATAGACGGAACTGGGAAAGAATCTAATCGTGACATGACAATCAACAAGAACTATTTAAATATGATAGAAAAGCATATATAAATCAATCTCAACACTAGAGCTGTGGAACCCATTTCAAGTGCGAATAGTGAGCTTAAAGTGACGGGAATCTACAGCAATCCGAATTTAAAAGTACCCGGGAAAGATGTAAACCCAAGTGCAGGAAATGTGAATCGCAGGTCAAGCAAAAAATGAAATGCACCCAACTCACTCAAAAATATGTCTTTACGGTAAACGGAATAAATATAAGAGAAAAAGGTGCAAGGATTTAATATTGATAGGAAAAATCAGTTAGACATAATTTCTAAAATAATTAAATAAAAATAGTAAAACCATTGCAACGCCCTGAGATATTTTAACATTAAAAATAAGGTTAGCTACTCACCTCCACGGTGGAAGAGTAAACTGTTTCTGTTCTTTTTGTTTTTATATCGAGGGCTCCGTGTCAAAAGGGGATAAGCAACAATTTAAACGTAGTGAGATTTTGATGTTCGCATGCTCATTGTTGTGTACTGCATCAACTTCCAAAAGGAATTTCCTTCATTTATAACTTTTTGGTAGTCGATGCACGACACAACAATGATCATACTAATATCAAACCATCCATGATTGAATTCCAGCAACGTTTTCGAGCGTTGCGGAGTCAGTACCCACGTTTTATCTCTGTTTTTACTGATGGGTCCAAATCAGCTGAATCTGTTGGATGCGCGTTTGTTGTAGATGGGGAAGCCCGCCAATTTCGTCTCAATCCCAAAGCCAGTATTTTTACTGCAGAGCTATATGCTCTTTTAAAGGCTTTGGATTTTAGTGTTGTTCGTGGTTTCAACTGCATCCTTGTTTGTACAGATTCGAAGAGAGTTGTTCAAAGCCTCGACAATATGTATTCTAAACGTCCGCTCGTGCAAGATATTCTATGTAAGACACACGCCATCTGCTCTGCTGGTGGTGAGGTTGTCTTTTCCTGGATACCCAGTCATGTTGCTATCCATGGTAATGAATTAGCAGATCAAGCTGCGCGTGAGGCCCTTCTTAGGAGCTAACGTCGCGTTTAAGGACATGTTGATATATTATAGACAGGATACGCGGAATGAATGGCAGCTACGATGGGATGACGCTGCTGTTAATAAATTGAAAGAAATTAAGGCGACTGTTGCTCCATGGAAATCATCTTGCCGAGATAGTACTTTTATGTCGCCTACGTATAGAGCACAGTCGCCTGACTCATGGATATCTGTTGAGACGTATGGACCCTCCGCATTGTAGTGAATGCAATGTCATTTTAAGTATTCGTCACGTCCTTTTAGATTGTCCAGGATATAATCATCTCAGACAACGTTATAACATCCCCGATTACTTGGCGTCATTGTTAGGGGATGAATCAGCTATATTACGAAGAGTTCTTCTATTTGTTCAGAGACAGGTTTATCTCCGTCTATTTGAGATGATTGGGTTGTTTAGCGGTTAGGTTTTATGTAGTATTATTATTTTATTTTTGTGAAGGCCCATTTACAGCCTTCACGTTTTTACATTGTTATGCTAAAGACTCTATACATCTTTAGTTTTTACCATACTTTTCTTTTTCTGAAGACACTTTACATCTTCAGTTTTTATATGATTTTATAATTTTATTTAACAGCTATGTTTAGACGTGACAAAGGTAAGGGGCTTCCCCCGTATCTGGACGCGCGTAAGCCATAGTGCTGTTACCGCCCATACAATTAATTTTATCTTATCTTATCTTACTAATATCAAAATCTCAATTTCGTTCAACTTGTCGCTTACCCTTTTTTCGCAGGATCCCTCGATATGTAATTATATATGAATAAAAATGTATGTTAGAAGTATGTATTAATTATTTAGTGGCACGCACTAAACACCAATATATGTTTTGAAAATATCGGCTGTCACTTTTTAACAATAATGCCAAATACTATGAATGAAGTGCGTAGATAAAGACATGGCACATGTAGCCGCCATATTGGTGTGCTATATGGAATCAAATTATGTCTTTTAAAATTCCGTTGGTGGCATTAAGCATAATTTTTGGTGTTGTTCTGTCAGAAGTAACTGAACATTTCATGTGAAGAAATTTAGGTGTCACTTTAGAATACAGGCAAGATTTGAGAAATTGTATATGGAACAGGTTACATTTAGTTTACATTAAGACGTTTAACAGAAATAATATTATATTATAATAGTAATTTCCTTAACAGACAATTATCGAAAGAAAAATGATTAAAAGTATCTAAACATTCTAAAGTTTAACCTAACAGTTAATGACTGTACGTATGAAAAAGCAAAAATAAGCAAAAAATATTTGACGCAGAAACCTGTACAGACCACCACCACACATTGCTCTCGTCAGTTATAGAGAAGTTTTTACTTTTAAAGAAAGCATTATTAAGTTGTACGTGTTCGTTTTTACGAGTCCGCTCTTGAGAGAGTTTCCTTTTATAAGATTCAATGTTATTCTGCCGGAGAATTTAAAACTGTCCGTTGTTAAGAAGTGTCCGCTATTTAGAGAGGGGTGTAATGGAGGGTATACGCGGGTATATAGGATAGTAAACGAAAGGTTTTGTTACAACAAGCGAAGCGTATACCTACCTAAAAATAGGATTACATCCCTGTTTAGAAGTGCCCGTTATGAGAAGTTTTACTGTATTGTATTGCGTTTGATCAACATATGCGGACACATGGTTTTTAAAAGGTTTTCAGTACTTCAAAATACCAATTACAAAAACTTATCTAAATATATTTTTATACAAACATGAAGAATGTTTGTATTGTATATTTTCTTTTACTAGAGGGGACAACATATTGCAACCGTGGTAGATCTACTATTCAATGTGCTTTTAAAGTCATATAGTCAAGAAGAACAAATGTGACAGTGACTCAGTTTTGCAATTGAAAAATGAGGATCCTACTCTCTGCATTTCGTGACAAATTTCCTTTGTCCGTGGCTTTTATGGTTTGCCACAAACACAGAATTTCCTTGGGATTGAAGAGGTGATTTTCTACTGACTTCGTAACAGCAAAGGGCGTGGAACTCCTATGTTCTCCAGAGACACGAAATATGAGGCAACAATAGAATGAAATGAAACACGGAATGAACACAATAGAAAATAAACGACGACGACTTGATGACATTTTCCCCTATTCAACAGAATAAAAAAGCCACTAGCAGTACTGAGAGAAAGAATACGATAATAAACTTAAAGATTCTTGTTGACAATATCGTGCATACCAAAACTTTTTTCTAAAGTATTTAACGTGATGCTACCTTTGAGAGCATTTACAAACAGCATAAACGGCATTTATACCGTTCCTTACAGCATTCTCACTGCTTTTTAGGATGCTGTTTGATAAGTTCTCAACTATTTTCGTTTCACAATCTTGATCATAATGAATTCGTTTGAAAAGTCTCATTTTCTAGAAAATTGCACTTGAGTTGAACTTTATTTATTAGTGAATTAATATGTTTTCTTTAACGATGAATAGAGCGCAGTCAATACCACTGACGTTCAAGTCTGACGTCTCTCTATCTCTCAGTAACAATAGACTCGTAGAAATACCAGTGAGGTCTGAAGACTACTCGGGTACTCGCTGCAAATAAATTATCAAGATCAAGCACTGGAGAGGTGGTGTGGATTCCAGTATGCCGACCATCCTGATTGAGGTTTCCAGTGTTTTCCTCACTCCCACCAGGCGAATGCTAGGTTAGTACCTTCAATAGAGATAATCGGCGCTACTTTTACCAGTCACCCTACGGTTATAGCAAGTGTAACGCGTAAGGTCTCTTGCCCTAAAACGTTGTAAGGTCTAGAAACGTAAAATTTCAACAAATCAAGACTTCTTTCTAATGGCGAGAAAAGAGTTTTAGGGTTCAAAACTTACATTTCCGGTTCACGTACAAAAGTTTGGATTGTGCCATTCGATTTCTAAGCCGCAGTTGACTTTACAACCGTTTAAACCTCACCGGTGCTGCCTACGAGATTGATGTGAGACTAGAACTGCCTAAGATACCGGTATTCTTACTGGCAAACAGGGAGATACACATGACACTAGATATAGCCCTGTTCCGACGTTTACGGTGCCAATGATATTGATTGCGTTCGATTTAGCGTTAAAAAGTGAGGTAAATAAGTTTAAAATCATTTCCCATCCAATCTACAAGTCTCCAAATTTAAAATCATTTCCCATCCAATCTAGAAGAAATACTGAATTCGTTTTTCGTAAACGTCCCTTTAAAATGTGATCATTTCTTCTATTCATCCTTCTTCAGAAGTCTTAGTTATCAAAAAAAGAAGGGATAGGCTGTAACGCATTTCATAGTTACTTCCAAGGCATTGCCACATCAAGTAACAGAGAAACCAACTGATTTAGTATCTGTTCAAAATCATCAATAATAAATTACATATGGTCAGACCAGAACCTTATCAAATTTCCACCTGGTGCGCTTTCGAAGTGCACATCGGGGACCCACTTATATTTGTGCCATCGCGTGCGAGTTCTAAACACCGTGCTCCAGAAAATCCGTAGATCGATAGCAACCTCTCCATTTAATTTTCCCTTGAAGCCCAAAAATGCGAACTCGAGGTCAGAAACGTAGATAACGATCAATATGAAGGCACAGACCGTAATAAGAGAAATTGGAAGACAAAAGTTGAGATGCTTTATATTGCATTCTTTTCGATTTTCCCACCCTCTTTCGATAATATTAGCAAATGCCAATACCACCGACCAGAAAAGTAAGACTAATGAAGACTTTAGATCACTAATTTTTAGGTCAGAATTGGTAGAGATGTCAAGCAGCTTTCACATTCAACACAACATTTTGAAGATGCGTGGCTACACAATGTACTCCTATTTACCTTTTCCTTCTGGTTACAATAATGGCTATCAACAAATTAACTTATATTATAGAAGAATTGGTTTCGATTACAGAAGAATATTCAATGTTACGAACTTGCTTTTAATTCTTCTTTGCAGCCAATAATCAGCATGGAATCCTTAATAACATGCATGTCTCTGATGCTGTTTGCTTAATTAGATACAGATATTCTCTTTGCATACCTCAAAAGTATCTCTTTTATTAATTCAGGAATACCCAAAGGATACAATTTCCAGAGACACGTAATACAAGGAAGAGGGAACATAGCACCACACTATTAATAATTCCCTTAAATTCATTTAATATCTACTTTGCCATTGTGTTAACCACATTAAACACTGTGAACACACACACACAAAGGTATAAAAGTGAGCACTTAGCTCCCAACACATCATTTTTTTTTTTTTTTTAATAATAGAAAGATGAAAGACAATATTGGAAAGTATGTGGGACAGTGATTATAGAACTCTATGATAATGAAGTTTTAAGTGTTTTGAAGACTTCACTCTAGGCTCAGATATTTGACTACCCAACCAACGGCCTCATATTTCGCCAACAGTCAAATATTTAAGATAAACTGGAATCCTTTAAAACATTCATTACTTCATATTATAGTTACATAACTACTACTCGATCTATTCTCCAAAACTGCAACATTATCATTTTTAGTCTTCTCATAATTTTCAAAAAAGGTAAGAAATGGAATACTGGAGACTCTTGAGATATCCGTCAAATCGTGATTTTCTATGATAATATTTGAAATATAACAATGCAATTTTTTAAAAATATTAGTATGTTAATACTTACTTACTTATCTTATGGTTTACGGAACTCGCAATTGTTTATCGCCGCAGTAACAAACGTTCGTCATAGGATTCTATCCTGGGCAATATCAAGCCAGATTTCATCACGAACACCTACTTCTCGAAGATCTTTTCTAATATTGTCCTAATCCTGTATCCTGTTCTTGAAGCCCCTGAAGCAGTCCCCGCCCGAAGATCCGAATGAGGGACTAGTTTAGTATTTTAATATGAAAATGTGCATGCCTTTTTTAGTAGAATAAAAGCCTTTATTTTGTTATAGACGAATCGGAAGCTTTCAAGTTTCAAGGCAAAAATTGGTTCCGCTATCTGCAGGTAGAAACTTGCTGTGCACGAGTAGGTATAATTAAAGCCAACGTCAACTCTTAGTCAAATCTATTTCTTCTTACTGTCAGAACAGCTCGTACAGCTGCCTGTAGAGTATCACATTATTTTACTGATTCACTAAATAGTATCCATGTTAGTCCACCACACCAAGCTATGTCCGTCAAAACGAGGATTTATTTTGTCAAAATACGCAAACGTAAGTCATAGTTCTGTTGACCCGATCTATTTCAATTCAGGCAGCCCTATCTTGGTAATTAGTTTTCCATGATCATTTGGAAATTTAAAATATTTCGGAATTTTTAAACTCTCTTCCTTAACAAGGTACATACTTGTTATTTACAGCTTTGAGTAATCACTTCCAGGTAAGCCGGATGGAAAGTGACCATTGGGAAGACCGACACTTCGCACAGTTGGACGAAAACCTAAATAAAAAAAACGGCGAAATTAATACCGTCTGAACGCTGGGGAAATGTTGGTAGGATCGTAATCAGGGGCATATAGGTGTACCATCGCATTACAGTATATAGCACGGTTCATCTTACCATAAGCGAGAATGAACCGATACCGGGGCTTTTTGCATCATTGTGTAGGGTTCACTTTAAATAACTATAGGTTTGGTTATAATTGGCAGTCAAGAACGAAGGAATAAAATGGCGTGGAGCTAACTTCTTACACAACGGAGGAAAAATGAAAAAACCCTATTCAAAATCACTGTTTCAAAAAATAATATAAAAAGAAAATCCTAAGTCGAAATAGGACCGAACTTTCTATGGAAAACATTTTCTCAAGACATACAAAATACGTTTAGATGCTGGCACAGTTCTGGGAAAATTCTTCCAACAAATATCTCCAGGTAGTTTTTTGTATCTGGTTAGATGGATAAAAATGTTCATATGTAATTTCATGTGGTGTTTTCCTTTGCTTCACTACACACGTTGAATTTGTAGTTTAATAGTGAGTAACCCCTTCCTCTATTTGTTATGAAGCCTAGAATAAAATAGTGTGAGTATATATGGGGAAACGTTCCAACAAATAGGAAAACCAGCCGAAACTGAAACTGGTGCGAAAATGAAACTTTCACCTCATGTATCCCTAACTGAACCTCTCTAGGGAAGTAATTACTCATGTAATATATCGTCGTTGGAACTGCAATAATACCCCCTATGTGGCAAAATACGAATTTTTTAGGAAGGCCGAAACCCCTGTTTTCTGGATTACAGTGTGCAATACAATTTAGGTACTGAAAAGCTGCTATATCTAAAAAAAAGTAGAAGCTATCTCTACATGATTTTTTTCTATAGTATGCACAGTACACAGAACTATAAACTGGTAGCAAAACACGAAAAGTTAAAAAATGCCACATAGGGGGTATTGCCGTTCAGCCGACGATATGTGACCTATGCTCCTCTACAAAATCTCTAAGTTTGGTCAAATTAGGTTGAATAGCTGAGTTTTTATTTTTCAAACAGGTAAATCCATTATGTTTGGGACCTCACTGTGACGTCACTATACCATCTAGGAACACAAAGATACATCCAATATGTTGTACAATAGTCCAACCATATTTGGCATAGAAAAAAAATCTTTTCGATATTTTGTACCGTTTCTGAGATATGTCCCAAAAATTTAATAACGTGCCCACTCACCATCCAGGTTCAACAAGATTAACGGGTTGCTTATATCACAGGTGATTTTTCATAAGTTAAGCTACAATGAGGTAAATTAAATTGGTTGATAAGGTCTCCCAGGATACAAAACAAAGGTTGTTGATCGTGAAAAACTTCCGTGAACTTGAGTATTCCTCAGGAGTGTAATTATTGCTATCATCAAAAAGAGAGGATTTTATATCGCTCCCAAAGTGCGCTTTCACTAATCTTTGGGGAAGCTTGCAGCTAGTGGTAGCTAAATGTTGAAAGCGCTTAAAGCAATTATCTCATACTTCACACTCAAGAAAATCCAGCGCTTGGTCTTCCTTGGCTTTTTTGTTCGTATCGATGAAATTAGAAAAATCATCAAAAATTTTACGTTAGCATTTCGATGTACTTATATTACGAAAACGGTAGGATACCGCTCTCAACTACATTAAAGTTATGTTTTTACTGTAACCGAACTAGAAAACCTAAAATATTTTAGATAAACAAAAATATGTGACGCAATGGCTGCTGCCGACCGAAAATGTACACAAACGTATTCCGAAAATGTTAGCAAAAATGAACACCCTCAAGCGCACATGCACTAATGGTTATGCATTTCAAGATCAGCAACGAAGTATTTCGATCTCTATTGGCCATTTAACTACAACTTAAGGTGGCTTACAAGCTTATTTCCTAATTTTGAATTTTGGAATTTGGTCCCAGTTATTTGGATTTCGTCCCTTTACACCAGTAGGTTGAGTGTGAAGACCTTTTACATCTTCATCTTTTATATATTTTTTTATATATTCTTTTTTTATTATTTTAATTAACAGCTAAGTTTTGACATGACCAAGATA
>JAGDQP010070039.1:0-10811 GCA_022664845.1 Lepisma saccharinum
CTGATAGCTTCCTTGTTAGAAGTGCTACCATTCCAGACTATTGCCCAACCATGGTTAGAGCTCCATCCGTCACCACACCTGCGAGATTTTCCAAACTGACAAGTGAGTGGATGATATTTACCAAGCAGCATTCAGGTTTTTGTAGAATTCAGAATATCTGCCCCTTTCGTTGTTCCTTTCAAAGAATACAATGCTAAAAGTTCTTTAAAACTTCAAATTGGTTATTAATCCCTTCCAACGGAGATATATCGGCTAATTCAGTACTTCCAACCAAAGCTAATGAGCACGTACGTGTAACTTCTTTGATATCTCCTCAACATTCATTGCCAGGTCTTCAACACCTCGTGAGACAAGCATTCTCGAAAAATCTTACTTTTTGTTGGATCAGTTTTTATTGGACTTACGCAATCGGCTGTTGACACAAAGCATTTACCTCTTCATGAATTCTCCATCAGAAAGAAAATGGTTTCAACAATTTTATGAGCAATGACGAGTTTTGAGAAAACTTTCGGCATCCTCTGACACGTTCTTGAAAACTAACTGCTGTGATATTAATGATTTTTGCAGCGCCTTAAGTTTGTCTATGCGCTGCTGACCTAGGCTGGCCAATTTAGCTACATGTCATATTTCGTAATGCCATTTCAAACTGCATTTTTGAGAACAGAAATAGATTTCACGAATATTAAGCACATCAGGTTTCCTGTCACTTTCCATAATAAGCTTTATGCAATAAATATTGTCCGCTTCCGAAACTCTTAACTGTAAACACGTTACTCGCCATATTAAATGCACTGCGTAAATAATAATGTAATTTAAGCTTTTTTGAAGGAGAAGAAAGAACTAGAGAAAAGACTGTGTGTACTTATTAGCAGTGATTCCACCAGATCCCCCTTGTCGGGGTGCTTACACCCCAAAGTTTCAACAACACCCCCAACTTTAAATTTTTTGCTGTTAAAAATGGATAAAAACCGTACAAAACTTCACTTACACCCTCCGAATGTTGACTTTACACCCCCAAACTGAAAATACTGGCGGAAACCTTGCTTATTAGTCACTTATAACGCAAGTGGCAGTGCGCATGTTGAGAAATATAATTACAATTGAATGAGTGCAACATGGCTCTATCAGTTATATCCTGCCTGAAGCGTTCTACAAGGTTCCAGAAACTCCATATTACTCTATCGGTCGACACAGAACTATACTTTGTCTAAGGGCTTATGACAGATGACCTAGATATAAAAAGAACTGCGACTGCGCAGTGAATGAGAGGGCAAATTTTGGGGTCATTGATTTTGTGAGTGAGGAAGCAACAGATGGAGTTCAGTTTTCTTTAAAATGTGGAGGTGTGAAAGCCCTGCACGGGCCGAGCGCGCCCGTTCGACCTAGCGTATTACCCGGCCCGACCGTAACCTACGAGAAAGATAAGGCCTTAGCGCTCAGTTCTTACGTCACGGACTGTAGGCAAGTTATTCGTGCAGTTAAATTTCGTAGTCTTTAATTTACTATTAATTAAGTAACGCAATGAAGCTATTTGTTATGATATTTTTTATGAGCATTGGTGAAAGAAATATACTTCTAGTTGCCCAAGAAGGGTAATCTTCGTATACCTCAAAGCAAAGGTGTGAAGGAGTGACTTTTTTCCAAAATTTCTAAATTTGAATAACTTCAATATTTATTATAACATATATTAAAAATTCAAATAATACTGGAGTTTACGTCAAAGTAAGACCTTTCCCATTATAACTATTTCCGAAAACTCGGAATATAAACTCGCCAAAACTAATGTCATTTTGAAACTTTAATTTCTGCCCGATTTATTAATATATATTGTAAGAATTCAAATGTTTTTTGGAATCTGCATCGAACCTTAAAACATTTTAAAAGCTAAACATCTGAAAATTTGAAAGTAAGCATGTACAAAATACATGAATTTTAAAGTTAGAATAACCTTTCCACATAAGGGTGAAGGGACAAAGTGGCGTAACTCGAAAATGACCACCATACATCGACTGCCAATTCGCTCGATCACCTGTGAAAATTTTGTATCTGAATGACTTTTGGTTTCGGAGATGTGAAGACCTGAAAATCAAATAACCAATCAGATACAGTACTGAACGGAAATTTTAAATCGCTTTCCTGTAAAATCACAGAAATCTAGATACGCCAATCGCCCCTTCACCGACGATTTTCAGGAATTCGAAGAATTTAAGAATCTACCTCAGTTGAAAAAATTGTTTTTATGTACCGACAACGTTTCAAAAACCTCTCATTATTTCTCGTATTTCTAAAGCTAGGCCAAACTACAACAGTCGATCCCTCGTAGTTCAGTGGTAGAGCGTTGGCATAGTATTCGGGAGGTCGTGGGTTCGATCCCAGAATACCGAAATGGCACCTTCCCGAATCTTTTCCATCGACGGCCTGAGCCTTACAGAATTTTGGTTTCTGAAAAAAAAATCGTTTTCGTTTTATGTCATTTTGTGGCTTTAGGATTGGTCAAGCGAAAAAAAAAGTAGATACAAAAAAAAAAAAGATAATTTCATGTTGAACAAACTTCATTTGAACCCTTTTACGATGCGATGCTTAGTTTCCGCGAAAATTGAAATAAACTTAATTTTGGCCGCCATTTTCGAAGATGGCGGCTGTAGCACAAGTTTGTTTTTTTGGGACGTTTTTATGGGTGAACAAATACTACTATGTGTGTACCACGTTTCATACTTGTAAGGATATTTTATTCAATTTTCGTAAAATGACTACTCATCTTGGGACTTGGGCTGAAAGGCAAGAGATTAGTACTAGGAAAGACGGCCTAAAAATAATTTTAAAAAACCACACTAAACTATGCGTATATGTAGTCCCTCCTAGTTGAGGAAAATGTGTATGACAAGAGAAAATTAGACAAGAAAATCAAAACTAACTCTATGGCTTATGGAACTCGCAAGTTCATCGCCGCAGTAACAAACGTTCGCCATTGGATTCTATCCTAGGCAACATCAAGCCAGTTTTCACCACGAACACCTACTTCTCGAAGATCTCTTCTAACATCGTCCTCCCAACGACGTCTCGGTCTTCCCAATGGCTCCTTCCATCCGACATTCCAACCAGGATAGAATATAATCTTCGTTTTCCCCCCAACAACCAGAAAACCAAAAGACAAAAAAAAACCAAAAAAAAAAAAACCACTCCTAACCATTTGGCAAATAAAGGAGCCCGTAAATAAGTGATTCTACATGTTATTACAACGCGATATATACCTTACTTAGCGGGTAGTAAAGCACCTTCCGCGACATAAAATTAGTTCCAATAATTATTTTGCTTAAATAAAACAGTATTTTTTTTCGCACAATGTTATAGAAACTGTTCAATATATTTTCAGTATTTTATAGTATTTAATTATTTACTAATTTTTTATTAGTTATTTGTAAAGACCCTATCAGCAAGACTTGTAGGTGCGTCGCAGACTTCCGCCCCCGCGTAACGGTTGGGCCACTGTTGGCCCGTCGCCGGTCCGATGAATCTTGCTGATACGGAAGTTCTTTAAACAGAATACTTTAATGCATTAGTGC
Organism: Lepisma saccharinum; assembly: GCA_022664845.1. NCBI lineage: Eukaryota > Metazoa > Arthropoda > Insecta > Zygentoma > Lepismatidae > Lepisma > Lepisma saccharinum. The sequence goes on from JAGDQP010070039.1 coordinate 3,564, forward strand.
GCGATGAGAAATGTTTTTATATACACACGGTATCATTGATTTCTTATATGTTTAAAAGTATAGATTTAGTTCCAAATCTTTGGATAAAATCAGATATTATATTCTGCAACTTTGATTACAGCAAAGTATTCAGTGTGAAACGTAAAGAATATGACATAAATTGATGTAAAATATAAAAGAACAAAATTACTCGATATAAACTAGATCTTGGGTAATCATATGTGGCCAGAAATTAATAACAATACTATCCCACTTTAAATATGTGGGTGACGTCACACTAGAAGTTAAATATTTTTTAAATAAGACTTTTAAAAGAACGACCAATTAGCGTCCGGCTCGACCGCAGGGCACAGGACATGATCATCAAAAACAGACCTATCCGGAAGACACGTACCCAGAAGTTGGTTGGGAGGAAGGGGGGCGAAGTCTCTTTGGGTGTGAAATTTACATAAAATGCATATAATTTTGCCAAAAATGATACTAATTTCACAGCAAATCTGAATTGTGGGGGGTCCTGACCCTCAGAATTTCCCCTCTTCGTACGTTCCTGCTGTCCGGCCTAAAGCAGGTCGAATGGCAACCCCTGTCACACCAGTTTTCGTGCAGTACGAATGTAAATTTAGCCACAACCGTATAACATATGCAACGTACCATTATGTATCAATTTCTACAGATAACAAAAACATTTCCATATTCAAAATTACTTTCACCCAAGACTTGCTAATTTATATCTTAATCTAATTTCGTACATTTTTACGATTACATTAGAAAATTTACGTCACCAACAATAACGTGATTAGTTTGATAATAATATATGTGACGCACTGAACCAGGGAATAATACAGAACTATTCTTCTACCCCACTCCACACACATATGTTTAAATTCATGTAATAAGCATAACAAAACACTAGAAAGTAACACGTTTTTTTAAAATGTTTTGGTAATTTTTGTCATAACTCACACGTGGCGCATAACTAATAAATAGCACACCCTTTTAAAAAGTAGTTGTATGCGTAAAGAACAATATAATGTTCTCACATGTCAGTGAAATAAACATAACGATTCGTGTGATTTTTTACACGTCTATTTATCATACGGCACAGTGGACAAAAACGTCAGAACAAAAAGAAAAAAAATGTTTATGCTGTAATAGTTAAAACCAGATAACCGCAATGTGCGATAATTTGAGTTAAGGTAACATAAAAATGCCAGTGTCAAGCACTATACAGTAACTGTTTTCACCTATAATTTGTTGGCGAAGAGATGTTGGAACATTGGTAATAATATATCTTATGGACCAATGACAGAAGAGAGCTGTTAACTGCTGTTTTAATGTGTGTTTGTGTTGGATTTGAAGAGATGATCTTACCGCATTAATGACCACAGGTATTTATAATCTTTTTTTCACCTTTCGTTGTTACCAGTAGTTTTAGTACTATAGCTGTAATTACTGTTCCTTAAACATGTCGTGACTTGAATATTTATTTTATACCATTTGTCAAGAGAGAACAGCAAAATATTAACAGTTTTTTTCCCCTTTTATGTTGTATGTTAATAAGCATTCGCCACCATCTTGATGTTAAGGAATCAATTCAACTTTTAGTACCCAAAGTAATAACTTTATTAAATTTTAGTATATCGTGAGTGGTTATAGACTGAGAAGAAACTTGCGTAAAGACGTATTTTTTTATGTGTAAATTATGTTATTGGAAGATTTCATGTACAACCGGATGAAACATTATGTTTCTACATACATGGGCACTCGCAGAATTTTCTTTCAGGGGAGGACAAAGATCCAACGTTCAGTTGGGGTACTCTGGCTACAAAAACAGAACAAAATCATATGTAAAACAAGTGAGAAACTGGATACTCATATACTGCTTATGCTAGAGGAGGAATATGACACGTACGTATGTACGATTTGAATATGATTTGATATTTAAGAAAGAAACTAAACGAACCACAGAAGCACCAACCGATATGTACACATTAAAATACGTAGGATGAGTTGCAAGAAAATGTGGAATTTGTTTGACTTAAGTATGTCAGAGTTGTACTCAGTTTGTTGATGGCGTGTCCATTGAAATCCCACCGCAACGAACGCCGTGTTATCAATAATAATTACTGTGTTTATTAAAAACAACTAAGGTCGCTCATTATTAATTCGTGTCTGTGCGTGAAGTGGATGATCACATCTAAAGTTTAGCCTATTTCACAACATAAAAGATACATGATTTTAATCATTATTTCAATTTCTTCCAATCTGATACTTTTACATTAAAATACACGGGTGTTGCTCATTTCTGATGAAATTTGCACATTGTTGTTTACCATGCAAACATAAGGATACCCCGATGATATTGGTGTCATTTTAATTCTATATCAATTTGGAATTGAAGGGTATAAATGGGGATCAATTTGAGTTGCTAATTATCGAGATTGTTGAATTACACTTAACTAATATTTGAGTTAGTTTTTTTTATCTATAGCAGACTTAATACATCACTTAGCTTTGAAAATGGATGTAAGAACTACATGAATTAAGTTTTAACGGAATTTGAATTTAGTTTAAGGTCTTTAGGCATCTTAGGCTCAGGCCGGGATATAGTGTGGGAGAAGATCTTGGAAAGTGGATGGCCAGGGCCTATTTTTAGGTGCCATCTCAGCATTTGTCTGGTTTGACAGAACCCCCCACTTGCAAAATCCTCAGTCAGGATGGTAGGCCGCTGGGATCGATCCCAGGACCTCCCACTGAGCCAAGACTGCTCAGTGTTCACTTTTAATTGTTCATATACTTCCTGTGTAGGTAATGTCAACAAATAAATATTTAAAAATAGCAAGGTTAGTGCGCTGCTGTAGTTATCACGAAATCAGAAGTCCAGTATTACCAGACAAACTTTAGCTACTAAACATTGTTTTTCACTAATACGGGAATAAATAGAAACCAGGCTAATTCGCTCCTTACATCAAATCAATGTATGAAAGGTTTACAGTCAGATTGAAAAAATCCAGAGGGGGGCAAACGCCCCCTCTTGCTCCCGCTGCTTGTGCCCATGTTTTTATGTATTTCATACTTTGCAAAATATGTTGGATAAATACAGGGTTACTACAAATGATTCATCCGGTATTGAAGTACTGTACTTTCGAAAGCAGCACAAACAAAATAATGATTTATACATGAAAATAAGGGGAAACTCACCAAATTTTCCTCACGCACTACAAATGTTTTATGAGTGCCCCCTTGGTCACATGCCACATGTCCATTCGGTAATAAAGATCTCTGTTCATACCTTTTGTAGCATTCCATTGTCAATGGTCATGACAGCAGCACTCATGCGTTTTCTAAGCTTTACAAGTGTTGTTGACTGCAGTGGGACGTAAACACGGTCCTTTGAAGCCCGCTTGTGTCGCTTGCTTTCCTTGCGATTTAGGTGAATAGCCAATTGAAACACGTGTTACAACATGTAATAAAACTACACCACGAAACACCATGTATTTCAATTGGCTACTCACCTTAATCGCAAGCAACGCAAGCGGGCTTGAAAATGAGCCCTAACACCTTCCCAACGGAATATGTCACTTCTGGTGGAGAAGACCTGGAGGGAAATGCAAACAGACCATGTCATTCTCACCAACGCTCCCAATCCAGGGACATGGGACACTCGTGTCGCAAGCTGGTGCCACTCGTTCTACCAGCTGGTACCACTTGGTGGACTCCTGCTGCCACCTGGTTTGTCACAATGAAAACTTGTTGAATTTACGCTTCTTTGAACATATCAATCATTATTGTATGTATAATTTGAAAATACAGTACTTCAAAATCGGATGAATCATTTGTAGGAACCCTGTATTTAAGTTGTAACTATAAATATTAAGCATACAACTTTGGCTATCAGTCGTAATGGACGAAGGGGGAGAACGGTTGATCGAAAAACACGGACAATCAGTGGAACATTGCATTTAAGCCTGCGCATACCTTATATATAATACTGAAACAGGTCTTTAAGCTTCTTTTAGGAAAGTGTAATCTTTTTCCCCGCTTTGGCATCATGTTGCTGTTCATCCTAATTCATCTAAAGAAAAGAATATCTGGAAATGAGGTGCCATCTTGTTGTTCCAAAAATTGAATCAATGTTTCTTCTGATCCAAGTGCAGCTTGCATATTTCAGAAGACAAGGAGGAAAGGAAATCTTAAAACTGGATGATAATCCGATGACTCGTTAATCGAGATACGGATAACGAGAGTCTTCTATATTTCTGTCCTTCTACGCATGTCTAGATAAAAAAAAAAAAGCTTTTCCTCGGTGTACATTCTCTAATGGCTTCATAAACAATGGCTTTACCACGTAATTAGAGCTCCATCATTCGTGTATTAATTTTATCGATCCATTTTGAAAAATTATCAAGAACATCACTATAATCATCATTAGCGTTCTGCCGAAAGCGGCAGGATCTTCAAGGCACATTAATTCCTCTCAACCCATTCCAATCTGTGATTTTCTTTTCGTAGAAACGTACGATTTACCTTCGTCAACACTGTCAAAGAGTTGGATGCTCTTTCCACATTTCTTCTCTATTGTACCTTCAGTTGCCCCCTTCAGCATGCAATTCCTTAACCAGCTCACAACTGTCTTCTATAGTGTCTGCGTTCTTATTCTTATCTTGCCTTCTTTCTTCAGCACTTTCTTATTCCGCATCTTCTGTATACATCTCATTTTTCTATTGTCGATGTCCATACTGGAAGGTTTCCAATTTTACTAACTCACTCTTCCATAGAGTCCACGTTTCTGCTTCACATAACACAATACCCAATACAAAACACTTCATCAATGTTTTTCTGAACTCTTTGCTCGTCGTTCACAGAAGAAAATCTTCTTCTTAGTGAATGCCTCTTCTGTCATTTTTATTCTTACCTTTTTTTTTTTTTTTTCACCTTCATATACTCACTTAGAATACTCCTAAGAAACTTGAAGCTAGATATCTGCTCTACTTATTTCTCTTCCAATGTTGATGATGTTTCAAATACTATCTCTTTTTGTTTATGTGTTTATTAGCATTCCATATTTTTCATAGCTTCTTTACATCTGTTTCAACATCTCGTTAAGTGTTGTCTTATTCTCTACAAGAAGAATCATATCAACTGTAAATGTTCTGCATTTGATTTTTCTTCCCTGAGCGTTAAAGGAGTCATTCAAAGTAGAAAATATACGCCGGAAGTCATCATTAGTTTTGACTCGTGGGCGTGTCATGAAGCACTGCTGCTTAAAAAAAAACACTGACAAGCAGCAGCTGGGAAATTACCGTCTTAGTGTGTTGGTTAAAGCATCGTACAGCTCATCCGGGGTCCCGGATTCGATTCCCGGCGGGGTGAAGATTTTTTTCAAGAAAATAACTTTTCTATACATATAAGTATTTTCAAATTTTATAAAGTTCACTAAGAGTTGGTTAGGATAGGTTAGAAAAGTCAGGTTAGGTGTATTTTTTCTTAAAAAAATATAATACGTCTAGTTCACGGCAACGATAACAGCTTGAGACTTTTTGTTAATCCGGGGAGCCATATTTTAGAGTATTTTATTGTTTAAACGTTGTTACTATTTTAGAGGGTCTAATCGCTTCTGCTGAAGTTCTGTAGCTGTAGGCGAGTATTCTAGGAGGTGAAACAAAAGACAGAAATATCATTGCGGAGAATGAATTTTATTTTTCACCGCCTATCAGAATTTAAAGTAAGATCAAAGAATAATTACTATTGCTCAAGATATTGCCAGTGTGATCAAGACATTATAACCTTCGCAAGCAGACCAGTTTATCTCAGGTCCCAATGTCTGTCTCTCAATGAATACGTTCGTTATGTGAATAGATATATGAGAAAAGAAAACCATATAGTTGCTTGAAAAGAATCAGATGGCAAAATGTTGCCCTTGTTACTTATACGAAAGGAGTCATGTTGATGAATCCTGCGTATTACTACGCAATTTCTTGGAACCCTGAATGCACAACTAAATCTTTGAGATCCAAAAGTTGAATCAACGTGAAGTCAGTTGGATTTTGTCAGAGGACTGTCGTTGTGGATTAATTGACAAAATGACGAGCTCTAGGATAACAATACAGAGTAACTTCACGTAGCCTAACCTAGTTTGAATGTCCTTCTTTAATATCTAAAGGTGGCTTTATTAACTAATCTATCCAAACTTGAAAGTAGGTGTCCTCACTCTTAACTTGCGCGAAAATACAAAATCTTTTCAAATAGTGATCATACTGGTAGGTGAATAAGTGTAAAAGTAATCAAAAGCTGTCTCATGTAATGTAACAGAAGCAGGCCCGTAGCCAAGAAGGAAGGGGGAGGGGCCTAGGGGGCTCAGTGCCCTTAACTTTTTCCTAGCCCCCTACCAATACTTTACATACATGTATGAATATTGGCATAGACTTAGCCCCCCTTAGAGATTTTGGCTGGCTACTAGCCTGAACAGAAGTGCACTTTTATATTTTTACAGTTTACCAGTTTATCTGTGTCACATCCGAGCTTTGCACTCTGTGTTACACTTCGAGATAAAGTAAATATCAAACGGTTGTAACCTTTATACTGCTTTTCCTTCAATATTAAATCAATATTAAAATAAATAACATTTAAAAAGACATGTAATCTCTGAGAACTTCATCTTGAATTTGGTCATTGGGTCCAAAATTTTACGTGACGCAACTCCGGGATATGCCTGTGTACCAATTAAGAAAGTAAATATGACGCCTTTTACCGCAGAATTACAACTTTGTTCTAAATTACCTTTTACGACACAACACCATACTTTTCGGTGTTGTCTCCTTCTCTGTTTAATACCTCGCTTCGATGATATCAACAGGCAAGAAGACAACCTGAAAAATCTTGTCTGAGTTAGGTTGAAACTTATCGCTGACTGGATCTCAATATTTCTCAGAAGAAAACCTTTACAGTCCGAACCGATCGGAACACTGCAGTTTTTAGTTCGGATTCAGATGCGAACTTTTGGGAACCGTAGGTCTGTAAAGGTTCAGCCATTCTACTTTAAAAGGCGTCATATAGCTTAATAATGAAATTGGCTGTTTAAGTCTGACGTCACATCCTCTGTTTGAATCTGAATTTCTATGTAAGGGCTTTAGGTAACTTTGGCTGATTGTTAATGATCAGTAAATTGGTGGAATCAAGAAAGTAGAAGGCAACATGAAACCCCTGAGAAAATCCACATATACGGTGTCTGTCTACCATAAAACTCAT
>JAGDQP010070042.1:0-10811 GCA_022664845.1 Lepisma saccharinum
TTTATATCAGTCATTAACCTTCTGCTAGTTAATTGCACATTTATATTGGAAGGAATAATCGCTCTCTTCTGATTTAACATTCTGTTTGTTTGAGTTGTCTTCAAATTTTCATTGATTCCAATGAGATAGACAAGGAATGTGTTTGCAACTAACAATTCAATGACAATCATTTTTAATGTTGATAAAGGTATCAATATTTTTCAAACAAAAGATCCCTTGAAGGACGAACAATACGGGAAGCAACATATTTTTGCACTTAGACTTCATTCATCTTCAAATAACTTCAACAATTGTGTGCTAGATACATGATACTAGAATGAGTACGCACTGTCTATTATGAACAAAGTGAATTACGTTTATGACTCTTCAGTTTTTTAAACAGTTTCATGTGCATTTTCTCTGGAAAATGACAACTTGGTTCCTTATTTTTAGAGTGGTATATTGTAAGGTAGACGTGTAGGAAAACAATCACCAACAAATATCTGAATATGTTCAAATATTATGCATGAAAGAATAGCCTTGCATAGTTACAGAGGAGATAATACATAATTATTTCATTATAGTTGTTATAGAGACTGGGTTTAAATTGCGCTGAATGCCTTCCAAAAATGCAAACCTCGTGTGAATGAAAGGTACTATTTAGCTTAAATGATGTTTCATATAACATAAACTTGTTGCTTTTCAATGTTAAGAGTTCTTGTTAAGTGTTGAAATTCATTATGATATGTCCAAATGATGACTTAAAATTGAACTGATGGTGAAGGCGAAAGAGGGTTGTCTACTATGTTTCAAACTTTTAATATTCATTCTAACGTTTATTGTTTCCTTTCTAAGGATACGAGACATCTGCAGTTTGCCATCTATTGAACATGATGGGATATTTAAAGCACACTGAGTTAGAACAATAGTAGTTAGCCTTGTAGTATTAACATTTTATAATTCACTCCGAACAGGCAGAAATTCAAGAGGAAAAGATATGAAAGAATTATCACCGAAGGAACCAAAAGAAAGCACATAATGCTTAAAAATTTCTAACTGTAGATTTGGGCAAAGCTCTTCCTAAAAGTATTTTCAATAAAGAGCTAAAAATTTATTCGATTGTATTTGACAAACCAAAGATACAGAATAACTAGATATAAACCATTCTGCAAAATGTATTTTTGATACAAAATAATAATAGTAATAATTATGAAGAGTACGATTTTGTTAGTCTACATTGTTTATTTCTAAGAAACTCTCAATGGAATGAGTCAGGGATAACTAAAGTATGTAGTAATGTAACTAACACAACTTTTTCTAAAGCAAAGTGGTTTATTTGCAAACATTTATATGAATATAAATATTCATGTAAATGTGCTGTAAATTACAATGTAAATGTAATTCCATACTTTATTACAGTTTAGTTCCTGTGTACAATCTTTTCGATGTTTTCTAGAAAGGCAAGTTTCTCAAACCAAAAGTTATTTTGATTGACATGAAAAATAAATTTTAACTTGTTATGTTCTCTGGAGCCTGTCGTTGCATCGCTATTACTAACTCTAGTAACGCAATAAACCTGCATATCTGACTTGAATCTATGTTTTCAATTTTAAAGATGAAGGAAGGTAGGTTGTATGGAATAACGAAAAATATGTCTTAGCGCGCCAACATTGAAATTTAAACACTTTCAAATCAATTTTAATTTAATAGGGAAGTTTACTTAATTTTTACGAGTTTTAAATTTTATTACTAGCTGTTTTCAACCCCCCCACCAAACTTTCCGCCCGGGGCGCTTGCCCCCTTTCGCCCTCTCCTAGATCCGGCACTGGAGGCAGCTATAGCTAACTTATCAAATTGTGGAGGGATGACGACCCTCGGCTAGTACATTTTCTGGGATATGGAAGTTAGTGAAGTATTCTAATGGGTTATTTTTCAACAAGTTCAGATCCCGATTTTTTTCTTAAAGAAATCTAAAGTTTACTGCCATCGTGATAATCAAACGATTCACCCTCAGAAGATTTTCAGTCAATTCGTTGTATTGCTAGAACAATTCGTCATTTGATTGGTACATGATCATCACATAACATACATGGCTAGCAGAAAAATATCAACTCTTTGGCTCAAAAGCCCGCATAGTTTCTGGCCTACATAATCGGAAGATGGGGTGTGATCCGATCGTTTTCTACAACCGTATTAGAGAATTACAAACAAATTAATTATTTGTATAACTTCTGAATCTAAAATTCGAAATTTTCTAGTTTTTCGACATAATATTGTTTCTTAAAATAAATATTTAGAGGAAATCGGAAAACTACATTAAGTGGAAAGTTAGGAAGTCAAGTATTCCTTCAATTAAAATACGTTAATAGAAAGTTAATCATTATCTCTTCCAAAGCCAGCTACAAAGAGCGCCTTTGGCAAGTGTGATACTCTCTACCATGAGTAGGGTAATACATAATGAGACATGTTGAACTGTGGAAATGGATTTATATTGTCACTGACGATGATGAACCCTTAGACTTATAATCCAGTTAAATTAGAAGTGATCTGCGCTAAAAATCCCAATAAGTTAAATTGATGTATGGACGTTCACAATATCGTTTAAACACTATTACAAAAGTCCCCATTGATACGACCTCTGATAAATATTTTATAGCGGGTCAAAGGTCAAAAATGTCAGATGATAGTTTCGAATATCGTGTAAATTACTATATTGTTTTCATATTTTTTTATATAACTTGACTTGACTACCATGTCATTCTCATATTAGTTGGAAGTATTGAACAAGTCCAACATGTCTCGATATGGGGGACTGGTAGCCAGTGATTAGTAATGAAGATGAAGAAGCATTATATGTAATTAAATACTATTTTTATTTATCATACATTACTTCTTATGATGATAATACATTGAAACTTACGTATTCCGAAGGTCGAAGATCATATAATTGGACATATACAAGATGTTCGTGAAATTTATATGTATATATATAGTCTCGGTGGATTTTCTGAAAAGTTGACTGTTACAAGCAAGTCATGTAATAGCTGGGCATCTGTTAATTTTATTATCTACATGCATCGCTGAATACGAAAATGCCGGATACCAGAGAAAGGGTGGCGTTTGTTTTGCAACACGTGCATTTCGCATGAATACTGATTCATATTTAATGCCAGTGTTGAACCTTTTAACACTAGTAGCAAGATTGATACTTTATTTCAGTACATGTAAGAACATTTTTGCGTACCTCTGATGAGGCCAAATTAAGTTGGATTACCAGTTTCTATTTCGAAGCAAACTACTACAATTTGAGAAGCATCGGAATTCGTTTTGGGTAAAATTGACCCATCTGCGATGTCCACATGAACGGCTTATGGGAGATGTGGAGGTAGTGACATATTCCCGATTCACGTTACAAAGTGAGGTGGGTGGTCAGTCCCACAGTCGACCTCCTTTATCTCCCAAGGTGCCCATGACTACCAAAGAGTCCAATGCCTGGTACTTAATTTCATAGGAGGCTGACTGATTCTCAGAGCGCCAGGCATGGGAAAACTGCAAGAAAATTCTTCAGTGTCCTATTCACACTCACATGTGCTACCACCTGAGCTACGGCGACTGTCAGTTCAGTTTGGAAAACATCGCAGCTCGTTGCTTTTTCTTCATATAGATATTGATGTGAAAATCAACTTCGTTTAGAGTGTAATATAAAACTACGCGAATGCCACGCACATAAATGAATTAATGCCGAGAGAGCGGGAGCGAGCAAAAGCGGGTCAGATAAATTCGGGTTAGATTCTCCCTTTTTCATTCCGTCCGTGATTGTGCCTCGTAATTTAGTGTTTTCTACGTTTATTGCTCATTCTACTGGTATGTACTTAATTTGGAAATTCAATATTTTATTACTTCCTTCCAGCAAATTTTGAAAGCTGGTTTCCGGAATGGAAACTGTCACCTTAGATTAACTTTACAAAACTCCAGACTTCGAAAGGACCGAGCGATGTTGCTGAATACACAGTAAAAAAATAATATAATTAATGTACTTAACTGTTCAAGACATCGCCTGCTCTAAAATGAGTAGTTGGGTCGCAAAACGCACGATTAATTTCCTTGGGATCGCAAAGCGCACGATATTCTATATCGTCGCAAATTGCATTGTCACAAAACGAGCGGATTCAGAGAAAATATCCATCGGAGGAGTGGAGGCGAGACAATATGTGCCCCAACCCCTTTAACGCATTATTAAATATCTCTAGAACGAATATAGCTATGACAATGATTTCTTTTCTTCTTTTAATTATGATCTCCAATTTTGTCCATATCTACTTTTGCAATGTAATTATTGGTTCTCGAGTTATTCGCATATTTTTAGAATTTTAATACAAGACCAATTCAAATCATTTATCATAATAATTTAATGAGTGAGAAACTGAAAAAAAGTTATAAGTCTTAGACAATTATATGACCTTTAGAATATCATATTACTTGTTGCTTCTGATAAACTGACAATTAGTTATGATTATTACTATCATATACTATAATTAGAAAGTAAACCTACAAGCGTCACTTTGAATAACGAACGATAGATGTCACAAATCACACACTTTTTCTTTCAAAGATATATATGAGAGACGGCGTAAAAGAGGGGAGAAACAATTACAAAGGTTAAATTGCAATATAATTATTCCCTTAGCAATTTTTAATCATACTAAATTGTTTTAGAATTTATACAATCAGTTACGCTTCGCTTGTGAAATTATCTTTCAAAATTTGTCAACATTGATTAAAATTTAGGAAATAGGAGTATTCTGTAGTTTAAATTCTATGCGCTTTCTTGTTCTATGGCGATGATGGTGTGTAATACGTCTTTGTTATATAAAGGTAAGCAATAAAGATCTGTCATTTTATCACCCACCACCTTCGAACATCGATATGTCACCTAAGACATACCTGGAAGATCCAAAATATTCCCCATCAGCATCGACGATCTTCTGCCAACATTTTGGAAGGCCATGGATTCCATCGCGGTAGAATTTGGTGGGCCGTGAAGCGAAGAAAGTATGAAGTGCATTTTGTATCTACTAGGGATTTGAACTGGCATCCTCTAAGGCGATTGTCCAAGGAATGGAACGGACGATGCAATGTCCGGGGAGTATGGCGGATGTAATAGTGCTTTCCATCCAAGGCGTAGAATGGTGTCCCGGGTCATCCTAGCCACGTGGGGCTTTGCGTTGTCCTGTAACAGAAGGACCTCTTTGCGATTCAGAAGTGCTGCCTAAAGAGTTTAGAGTTTTTTTCAAACGGTTCAAATGCTGACAGTACACAGTTGCATTGATGCTCTGACCAGCTGGTAGCAGTTCCCGATGCACGATGCTGCGAGCAGTCCACCAAACACAAAGGACGACCTTCTTCTGTGCAGTGCTGGTTTCGGCTCTTTTGGAACCGGTTCATGGGATGCTAACCAATGATGACGGCCCGTGGAGCTTTGTACAGGACCCACTTCTCATCACATGTCAACACCCTGTCCAGAAATGGCTCCTTTCTAAGACGAGACGGCAAAGAAAGACAGGTGTCTGCTCGCGTTGCATTCTGGCCCGGAGTCAAATCATGTGGGACCCATCGACCCAACTTGTAGCGCTTCCCAAGTTGATAGAGGTGCTGCGGAATAGTTTCTACACTCACACTGAACTCTAGTCCCAGTTTCTTACATGTCTGCCCACTGTTTGTCTCATTTGCTGCCTAAAGATCTTCATTTGTGCCTGTGTTTATCTTCCTGCACGTGGTGCGTCCTTAAACTTGGTAAACCACCACTGCACTGTCCGCGTAGTCACAACACCCTCACCAAATGCCTGGCATATATTCCGCCCCGCTGCAGCTGCGTTTGATCCCAGTTTTAACTCGTACAGCATACACGCCCTTACGACGCTCTGTGGAGGTCCCATGTTCACTCTGTCCTTCCGCACGTTGACGGTGTAACTGAACTTCCACACTCAGGTAGTATGTTGGCCATACCAACACCAACAACTGACCTTCGCCTGAACTTCATTCGCATCCAACTCATGGTGTGAGGGCCAATTGAACACAGACCTCCACAAAAAGGGACAAAACTTTCTTGGTTCCTATTATAGTAGACATAGCCACTTAGATTGAATATATCGAGGTTCTTTCAAAAGGCTGAAACCAAAATATTTTCTTCTCCTTATATAAAATACCCAAAAGCCCAAACCCTTTCTCAATTTTTATATAATTGTTTTTTTACAAGCTAGTCCCTCAAGGCGACTAGTACTCGATGACGAAAGTACGCCCTCTTTGCAGATGTGTGATTTTAAGGGGAATTCTTGAAGTTTTGGAAAGTGTCGTTGGGCTATGAGGTGGTAGAGAACTTTAGTATGTTTTAATGTATTCAAACTTCATCATATACATAAATAAGCTTTTGCTTATAATCATTTATCTTGGTTCATATACAGGGGGTTTCAGAACCTCTGGTACAAACTTTAGAAGGTGAATTTTCATATCAAAACAAAAAAAAAGTTCATATGAACACTTGCCCTATCATGCGTAGTTTCGGCGCTAGAGAGCCCCCAAAACGTCCAAAACTGTATTTCAAGGCGATTTATTTTGAACACGAATATCTGTAGAGCTTGCGGTACATCGTTTCGTGAAAGAAATCCGACCTGCCCGTTCGGAAAATGCACACGTCAAAATTAATGGGAATGTGCTTGAGGGATTCCCTGGTTACGGCTCTAAACTCACCACGCTCACCGCCGCTAAACCTAAGGCTCGAACATCATGACAACTGCCACCTGGCACCATCTTCCAGCGTTCCTGTGTGTCCCACATTTTTCGTGTCACAAAACGTCAGCACTGCTAGAATCATGATATATAGGAACAAAACTGTTTGGCAAAATCGGCGATTTCGGGGCCCCGTAAGAAAATAGATGTTACATATAGAAATATGGGCTTTCATAGTTACGGACATATGGTAAATATGTGCAGGTGTGCAAAATTTCACATTCGTAGCTTGAAGCATACTCAAGTTGTGACCCCTTCATTTTATTCTTACTTTTTCATAGACTAACATTCACTCACTCATATTGTTTAGGTTGTTCGGGATAAACTTAACACATGAATTCTGTCATTAAGGTGGAGGATGATATATAGCTAAGGGGAAAATTTCCATCATTCTGAGAGGTCGCCATCTTGTATTCATAATGGCAATCAAACGTAAAATTTCAAAGAATAAACAGCCTAAATGGCTGAAGATAGAAAATCGAAATTCGGTATATTTAGCAGGTAAATGAAATATTACAAAATCTTGAAAAAGTTGTCACCTTAGTTTCAAAATGTCCGTCAAATAGAAATTTACATAGAATACACAGCATAAACAGCTGGTGCTAGAAAAACGAAATACAGTATGACGGTACATTATAATTAGTAGGTTACGAAAATATGACGAAGTGTCTCTAAGGACTCAATCTTTGAACCAAAATGATGGACCTCATAATCCATTTTCTACACCATTTGAACTAATGATACAAAATTTAATAGGAATGTGTATTATTAAGAGCAGATTAGAAAAATATTACAGCATTTTGAAAACGTCGCTATCTTTGATTCAAAATTGCAGCTCCAAAACAATTTTCCTCACTGTTCAAGATAGAGAAATGAAATATATGAAGATGTACCATTACGATTAGGTCACGATAATATAAGGTAATGTTAAGAAAGTGTCCATTTCAAAACAAAAATGGCAGCCGAAAACCCATTTTCCAAATTACCGAAGCTAGACAAACGAAATTTGTTTATAAAGTTGTAGTTACCATCACAAGTAGGTTACAATAAATGGGGCCAACCAGCGGGAGCATTGGGAAGTTCTTCACCATGGAATCGCAGTCACCCGAAAAGTCTGGTTGCGACAAAGGAAGCGCAGTCCCCAAAACTCCACAAATTGTGGATGCAGCCCACCACAGGATACTGAAGGCAGTGCCATCAACGAAACAAGTATATATGTTATACACTTATAACAGGCTGTGAAATCCGCGCAAAAACACCAGAGGTGCAAACAGTTAAGCCAAGCTTTTCAGAAATAAAAAGTGGTGAAAAGAGGACGGATGGGCCAAGTTTCTTGGCGACAGTATGTAGGAGAAACACTGGAAATTGGTGTAGGGTGGCAAGGTTCATGATTTTCAAGGCATAAGGCTGGTGGCAGCCCTAAAACCCACCAGGCCCAACAGATCCAACCAAAGGCTCGATGTCAAACATTATGAACCTTGACACCTCGCGTCAAGTTCCAGTGTTCCTATTACATTCTGTGACCAAGAAACCTGGCTCATCCGTGCTCCAATTCACCACATTTTAGGGCTGAAGAACTTGGCTGAACTTTTTACACCTCTGGTGTTTTTGCTCGGATTTATTTTAGGTTTCAAATGTATTGGAATTCATTTACCTTTACAAACTGAATAACACATTTCAAATAATGGTAAGACCTTTATATCGATTTTAATATTTATCTGCACTAATGTTTGCTGCAGACTTCCATCCACTTTCTTCCTAGCGTATACCAATGTTTATTCTCTCTTGTATTTTTATATTTTATAGTTGATCAGATTTAAATATTTATCAGACTTAAAAGAAGGAAGAAAGATAGAACGATAGTGAAAATATTTTGCTGTTATATAATTTGTTATGTATAAACAGCATGTTCGTGTTATTTCTTTGGAAAATTAAATATTTCTTCAAGGAGTTAGAGTTCCGATATTGCAGGAAACATTCCCTTCTACAAAAGATCATTTTCCTTTCAGGCTATGAAAACTTCTAGTGACAACGTTCGCTTCTCCAGTACCTTTTGGAACTCACTAACATCAATATGAGTTTCAAAGAGAAAAACATAATTGTTGAAATTATAATTAGAAGTATTTGATTTCCATCACTGATGATATAATAGTGCTTTATTAAGTGACCTTCATAAGGTGTATATTATCTTTAGTAATGTATGCTTTATAATACCATATACTTCCTTATAAAAATCTGTTTATGAAAAAATCTATGCATTTGTCCATTTTTCCTAAGTTATTGAACAGCGCGAAACACTTGTGATTTCTCTGCCAATGGACTTAAATACCAATACAATTAAAAAACTTTTTGAAGGATATGGTGTATAATAAAATATTGTTGATATCCTATGGTAAGCCTTTAAAAGTTTGTAAACCAACTATTAAGGTTAGTTGAAATTGAAGTCCTATGATAATAACTGGTTTTAAAGTTTACCATTTCAGAAAGAAAATAGGTTAGATATTTACAAAATAAATTTTTACAGAAAACTACGCTTACCAGAACAATAACATAGGCTTTAAAATATTTAAAATTGCACAGATCCTACGAACTACGTATATATTTTCAGGTCTACAAAGTTTAAGGATCAATGTGCATGCTACGGAAGCAGAATAAAAGCACGAATGTAATGTGAGTTTCTACTAATATTAAACAAATTTTTGAAACATATCTTAATCGCCTTAAAGATTGTTTAATAGTTAAGGTAACACTTTCGTATTTTAAATATATGCACAAATTATATTAACATATAATTTTGATCTAAATTTTGTTTATAATGCAACTATTCAATGATCACAATAGATATTGTATTAGTGCAGTTAACAGAACAGAAACGTTATAATGGTAATTAAGTTTCTAAAGAGGAGAGATCATAACCAACCATACTCTCAATGAGATGAATACCTTCTAATGAAAGTCATTAATTAGACATTTCCAATCCTATAGGGGAACGCGAAGGCGGAATAAAAATATTATCTATATTAGATATCTAAAAGCTATAATATTTTATAAATAAAAAAAACCTGTTTTACATCACCAGAACTTTTATGTTATGAAAAATTTCCCTGTTGTTTCGATATGCTAAGACCAAACAAAAAGTCCCTGGGAGGCTAGGACAACCGCCGGATATGGACAAGCTTGATCATTACATTTGACTGCATTAACAAATGATGACCGATAGATATACACACCACAGAAATACGTAAATTAACAACAATGAGCAATATAAAAATATAACCACAGACATTGTTTAGTGGTTACCTAGAAGACAAAACTAAACTAAAATTATTATTCTTGAGTTAATTCCAAATGAATTAGAAGTTCGTGTGGTAAAATATTGCATATATTAATATACGTTTAACTAACACTTTTTCACTTGCATTATACGTATAACATATTATTAATTAGAATTAACTAAAATTAAATTTAAATTTATCATCAAACAGAGCGCCTAATCATCTTATAATATGTACAATACAAAATATCGTTTAACTTAATAAAGTTTATACAGAAATATCGGTCAGTGACTTTCAAGAAAAATCACCTTTATAACGAAACTGTAGTATACATTCTGAGTTTGTAAGTTTTCGTTAAGATAGTGGAATTAGTTTTGATTTTATAATTGTGGGCTGAAGTCACCTTACCTTCATCCCTTTCAGGAGAAAATTTGAAGATACTACCTTGCAACAAACGTAACTGAGGCAGTATTATTCTACAAGTATAGCTTGGGAAGATATTTGAAAAAATATAGTATTTCTTGACCAAAAGAAGAACTTTAAACAAAATATATGAATCTTTACAAAATATCAGAAACGTTTTCATCTTTTCGTTAAGTCAAGAGCTGCAAAAAGTATTTTGTGTACGTTTAGCTTAAACAGTGAATACAAAATCAGGTTCACACTTCCCACCATCTTTGGGCTGAGAGGAAATTAGTTGTATGATTAAAGCACCAAATTAAGTGTATTTTATGAATTTTATGTCCCGAGGGATATAGCCGTTTCAAAACA
>JAGDQP010070043.1:0-10810 GCA_022664845.1 Lepisma saccharinum
ATTGTAAAGGCACACATTGCGCAAATACTGCTGCGCATATTGATATGATTTTTGTTTGAAATTTCTTTTAAAAGCATCAGGCAAAACTAAAAAAAGAAAGAAAAAAAAACACACTGAAACTGTTCAAAATAATAGGAAAATAATAAATTTAATTATCCCCCATTGAATCAAACCCATCTTCGTGCAGTTTACTAATAATAAATAAATCTACACACACATGCTGAATGGAAAAAGGCGCCTCCTAACGACGAAATTTTTTAATAGAGGATCCACAAGTAACGTTTGCACGGTTTCAGCACAAAAATCACCATAGTGTATGAGCATAAGGGTTCAGAACCGAGGTCTATAAGCGTGGACCTTTCCCCATGAGGAAATTTCGGCGGGCCTCCGCTGGCCCGCCATCATGGTTGGTGGGCCACCGGCGGCCCGCCGAGTTTTCCTCATGGGGCTGGAACAAAGAGATTATACTACATTAAATAAGGATGTGTGTAGTCGTGTAGAAAACTACAGTTCTATTTAGAATGCAGTAACATATTATGGATACCAAATTTTGTCAGCTTGTCTGAAAACATGGTGAGGGGGATATGAGACTTCTTGAAATTATGATTCCCATATTACAACCTTTCTTTGTTTGCAGGTTGTGCTTACGGAACACCGAGAATAAAAGCTAGGACCAACTCTCAAATGGAAAAGAAAAATATAAGACAAGGATGATATGCAAAAAGGGAGAAGACAGTGAGGGAGAAACAAAAATCTTGAAAACAGTGCGTAGATAGATATATTGCCTGCAGTCGCTGTACACACATAGAATGTACTACTAGCGTAAAAGAAACGATAACATGTGTGATTACTGTAAGATAAGTTATTCTTTTGCGTAATTCACAAATTGTTACTATCTGATAGATAATTCTGAATACCTTCAGAGCCATTAATGAAAATACTTTTTGTTGTTGTTGTTGCTGTTAATTCTGGACTTTGTATTATCAATATCAACAATCTGAGACTGTTTACAAAACTATAGATTTCTAATATCCGATAAGGTATCACTCGTCGGAGATAACTGAGGCGCATGCGCAAACAAACGTCTACGTTCCATGTTAAAAGATAACACATAGACATTTATCCGCGCATATACGCCTGAATTTTACCTTTATATACAAGCAACGTATGAACATTTACAATGCAATTAATGGTTTTACAATAAAGTTACTACGCGTTTAAGCTTTGATTCTTTTGTATTTTTTTTTACGCACAGGATGAAAAATTCGTGCTGACAATACCTAATAAACAGTCATTCTTTATGTTTTACACATAATATGATATTTCCCCGTATTAAGGCCCAAGTTTTGAGGCCTCATTTTCGTACCATGTCTGATTTTTTTTTCTTACTACTCTTTGCAATTAAGAAATAAACATTCTGATTACAAAAAGTCCAAGTTCTGTACTACAACTTAGATTAATAATAAATCTCATTACTCTAATAGAGTTTGATCTGTGGTTCAGAGAAAAAGATTTTCCCATATGACCACCCTTCCCCTATCCTAATAAATTCCGCCGCAATATTTCTGGCATTCAACTTCAATATAAAAGGCGGAAAATGAAGGATATTCTTCATAGCTCGGATGGTTAAAGCATAACATAAACACAAAGACCACCCTTGGTTATTCCCGCTCCCCCCTCCCCCCCCACACAAAAAACTCCTTTTCCTAGGCTGCCAAATCCGCTGACTGAACCCTTGTTTTAGAGAGAACTTTGACACACTGCAGCGAAATAAGTGACAATGGAACGAAATGAACGTGACCCCGAACTCCTTAGTTACAAGTTTCAATGCAGACATTTTGAATGATTCCATCATTGTGTCTCGCTTTCACAGGTTCTACAATTTTCAGTAATTTCCTGAAGTCTGGCGAAACCATCAGGACAGGAAGACATTGCCATGAATTGGACGTTGTTCAACGGAACTACGCCAACTTTGCCCTAGTTCGTTACCTCTTTCTCTTTGCAAAAGAAAAAGAGAGAAGAAAAAAAAATCTAAATTCTTTTCCATGACAATACTCCTCCACATGTTTCACAAACGACTCCCCGGAAACTGGATCAGTTGCAGTACAAAACCTTTCTCTCTCGTGTTACTCTCCTTTTTCTGGTCCTTTGCCAAATATTCTCTGCATTTCCAAATCATCCACTTCGCCTCCTCTGGGACAATCTTTCTCCGTAGAAGCAATGACTGGAATTCCTTCCAGGGGTTACTGGAATTTTTTCTCTCTCTCTTCCGAATAATATGAACAAAAACATTAACAATTTATAAAATACGGTAATTCATCCTTATGTGGAAACAAGATGTAGACCATTTGAAGATTGCACGTTTTGTATTCGTTCACTGTAATACATTTTCAACACATTTGTGTATAATTTACACACTATATTCGAATGTCAAGTATGGCCACATATGTACCTTGTTGTTTTTTAGGAGATATCGACTAATTTATCTCTAACTGAAAGAGACTCTTTTCTCACGTCTTCGTTGTCAATATGCTATGCTTGCACAATATTTTGAAACTCACCAGACCTTCCTACTAGACCTATATAGTGGAGTCCGTGAAAAAATGGCGCTAACTTCGGGAGGTGATTTTTTCCCATCAAAACAAGAAAAAAGTCCATTTAAAGAAATTTCTAAATATGTGTATTTTCAGAACTACAGGAGCTCAAAATTAAAACGGCATCGTCAAAAATGACGTCATATCTCGATAGGTAATAACGAAAGCGGCGTCAGCTTATCAAATCACAGTTAAACTAGTATACAATACACCTACTTAACCTATATTTATGATTGGCGAATGCAGCTTAGAGGCAGAGGCATAATTACATTTTATGCCTTCCCCCCCCCAGCAAGAGAATATCCAAGGCCGGAGGTTGATTCGGTCCATTGAGAGGCTAGGGTGAAGAGGCCTCTTAGAATGGTCGGATACCCCATTGTGGGGTTTTGTACCACAGCAGTTACGCCCTTGCTTAGACGGTATTTCTATGCTTACATTTTAAATAATTTAATTACTTAATTATACAATTTTTATATTCCGAAACCAGAGCTGACACCGGATCACGTTTGGTGACCCGGTCAGGCCCGAACGTAGGTGACCCAGTCCGGAACTCGACCCGAATGATCCGGAAACAATTAACATCGAATTTTGGCGTTGTATTTTTCGTCTCCGGTACTGGTCACCCCTGACAGACACACTGTTCAAACGCAAGGAAATATTTAAAAATTCTGTTTTGTTCTCCTGGTTAAATGGGTCTAAATCGTCGTCTCACCGGGTCTGAAGCCTAGACCCAGTCCCAAACTTGACCCAAATGACCCAATTAACCGGTGACCCGTCTCAGCTCTGTCCGAACCCTGTCAATGCGGCACTTCCTGAATCATAAACAGCACTTAAATAGACGTTTTAGGGTATTACTTTGATCGTGATTTGCTAAGCCGACATCGCTTACGTAATTATGTGTCGATATATGACGTCATTTTTGACGATATCGTCGTAAATTCGAGCGCCTGTAGCTCTGAAACTTCGCATGTTTCGAAAATTGTTGAAAGAAACTTATTTGTTGTTTTGATATAAATAACCATCTTTCGAAATTTTCATCGTTATTTCAGGGGTACTCTGTATATAATAATCATTAGTTTGTATTCACTTATCGATTCTCACTCTAGAAGATAATGAATACCCTGCATAGACTATAATTAGACGACCACAGGAAAAGAACGTGCGCTGTCCTTTTTCTTGATTTTACAGAGAGCGTTTTAAACAGTAGCGATTCGTGGTTTAGAGTGTCTTTCACATCCTGATCTCTTTTCGCTAGATGGTAGCACAATAGTTTCATCGACTCAGTGTTGTCAACCCACATTTAACTAAATTCTCTACATGCATTTCTTACACGTTAACTTCCTTTTTCAAGAGAAAACATTATTAAATATACTACTATTGACTGTAGGATGTTCCTCGATTCCTATATTGAAGAATCGCCTCTGGTTTTAAAAGTCCATAATCAGAATTACATAAGACCTGCACATCGAATAAAGATTTGCTTGAATTGACGGGTAGTTTGTTAGAAAAACTCTTCAAAGAGCCAATAGATGACACTCTTATGTCAATATGGCCAAAAATGGACAAAGGACGTACATTCCCTGTGGTCTCCATTTACAAATCATACGGAGATACAAAATTACTTCTAATTTTCAAATCAATATGATGTCAATGACACCATTTAAATAGGTTGGGTATATCACTTTTATATTATTCCATTAAAAGTTATGGACTAAAGTGGGAACTACGGTCTAAGGCCGTCACAAGATAGAAGGATGGCGTCCTTTTGCGAATAAACGTCTAAAGAATAAGGAAGGATGGCAGAGTGTTTGTCTCGGCAACATCCCGGCATGGCCGTCAGCAGGCTCTCCCAGTTCCGATTCAAAGTCCGTGACGTTAACTATTAGACTACGGGGGCTGGGTGCAGGGTGTGAGTGTGAGAGCGTACCTGATTCTTATTAGGAAATTGAGGATTTCATACCACAGTTCTCGGCTAATCATGTTACAAAGTTTCGCTCCCCATTAAAGGAAAAATACTTTATTTTTTATAGCATCATATTTCTACAATTTGTCTCAGCAAATTTTTTGTTTATTTCCGAACAAATCTAAATACTTACAGATATCTATTTTGGGGAATAGCGGTGTCATATTCCATGGTAAAACTAAGCAATGTACTGTAAAAGGATATATGATAGATTTATAGTTAAAAATTCACTTAGCGTGAAAATATCACTGGTCTATTGCACCTGCGCCCCTTACTTACGAAAATCCTGGATCCGCCACTGACTTAGACCAGAGGTAGTTAGTTATATGTTTATAAACTTATAAATTTTGCCGAGAAGCGAAAAATAAAAAGAAAGAAACCATTCTGAAAAATGGGAATAGGGAAAATGTTAAAAAAACAACAACAAACAAACGAAAAACAAACCCGGACATTCTCCTGCATGTGCAGTCGGAGGCCGGTGCCTACGGTCGTGCATTAGACGTGATGTCCACCACATAGAACATGTGGTGTGGCGTGTCGTTGCACAGTGCGGCCGACTCCAAAAAACGCTGGCCAAAAGTAAAAAAACGCAAGTGAATGATCTCAAAATTTGTACTCGGGGGTTTGTTGGGTAGCTGATTACGAATCTGGAGTCAGAGTTGCAAAATGTAACCCCCTTAACAACATTTTAACATTTTAGCGTATACTTAAATTATAATTGTTGTTAATGAAATATTATATTTTTTTAGTAATGATTCCTGATTGGATTTTCGGCGGCCATTTTGAATCCAAGATGGTGCCTTTTTCAACATGTAATATTTTCCTAAACTACTCGTGATAATACACCTTTGTGACAAATTTGGTAGCTCTAGCTTAAACGGTGTGGAAAATGGATTTTTGGGTCCGCCATTTTGTAACGATTGAATAACAAACAGGGGTAACTTCGGGCAGAATTTTTTTGATTTATATTGAGGAACATATATTTGACTCTAACTTACAATAAGTCTGACAGCGGGACATCACGGAACAGTATAACTTTTTCATAATAACATATCGTATTTTAACGCTTTCAATTAATAAAAATCAATAACAATTAGTTATTGTTTCACTAATAATTTTTATTTGATAAATTATTATTTCATAACTTTTTTTTATATATTCCACGTACTTTCAGACGTTGATTCCATTTCATTTGATTATGATCTGCTTCAATCTAAAGTCTTTATTCAGCTTTCAACACGTGCGTCGTGTACTGCCTCCGTAACACAATCGATGCCAATCGAACAAAGGTAGCTTTGCGACTCCTATTCTGGGACAGGTAAAAGGAAATAAACACTTTCATAAGTAATTTCTGACCATTACAGATGTACTGTAACCAACTCAACATGAAAACAAATCCCTAACTAGTTACTTTTTTTGGTCAGCTTTTTGGAATCGACCGCACTGTACTTTGGGAGGTATTTTTTTAAAATTTGAGTGTTCATAACTTGCAAACAATACAACATATTAAAGAAACAATTACATTGTTGAATTCCTGAGTTCACGCCGGGTTATTTGATATGCAGCATGACCCATTTGAGGTTTCGAACTTGCAACTTACATTCAAAATGGCAGATTCCAAGTTGGCGGCCATGGTCACCATGTACCCTATAAAAACAGATTTCACATTTTCCTGTTTCAAAATAAATGGGTGTCCAAAGACTTTTGACTCACGCTGAATAATAATAATAATTCTCAGCCATATTCAATCCACTACTGGATGAGGTCTCTCCCGGAGAAAGGAGTTGGTCTACAGCTCCCACGCTGACCAGACGTGTTGGGAGAGGAGAGCCGAAGCTCTCAACTGTGATTGCCACTGTCTTTTAATTCACAGCAGCTCCCCAATTGCATCACGATGCTGGGTAGGCACCGTTTCAGACTCTCTCGCTTTGGAAAAAGTCCCTTGGCAGGACAGGGAATCGCACCCAGGACCCCACGACCAGCATTCCGCGACGGTAACCACTAGACTTGCGGGATGGCCATTCATATATAGGCTATACAGGTAAAGATAAAGCAAAATGTCGGAAAACGTAAAGTTGGAAACAAATTTTGGAAGTCGAGAATATTTTTTCTGAAAACAACCATTTCTATAGAACAGGGTTTCTCAACGTGCGGGTTGCGATCTCCAGAGGGGTCGCGGATTGTGTGTACAGGTATCACGAGGTGTGTGTGTGTGTATTAAATAGCCTCCTGAAGGCTTCAACACACACAAAGTGAAACGAAATCGCTTACTATAAAAAAAAGTACTTTTTGGGGTCGCCGGTCAGAAGACATTGTAAAAGGGGATCGCGGCATGAAAAAGGTTGAGAAACGCTGCTATAGATTGTACTCGCCATCTCAGTGTCCCTCACGTCCTGAATCGGATATTCTTTCCATTATCTTTCTTTTGTTCTCCATATCTTTTAACTCTTTGGGTCACCATTTACACTTTACATTCTTTGTAACACGTTTTCATGTTTTCGTGTAAAAAGACAAAAATATTTGCGACGTGTTTTCGCGTTGTTTTCCTGGTAACCCTGCTCGATGATGTCTACCCTCTGCCTCTCCTGTGTTGCCCTAGCAACGTTTCTTCTCTTTCTCTCTGGCACATTTGCTTGCTTTCACGCTGGAGCCATCGATTTGAGAGTTGCCCCAGTTCCTGTATGATGTAATGTTAAAGTTTAGTTCTATCTGCGAATCAAGACAAATCTTATTGCTACCATACCATTAGACCACACGACCAACATAAACTTCCAAGGTTACCGTGCATGGCACCGAGATTACGTCAACAGAGATCATGGCTAGACGACTTCTATCTTTTTTTTATGTCCTTACTTCTGTCCTTTCACAAACATTGAGTTCCTTTATTTTATTACCTCTCTGCTTTTAGCTTACCTCGCTTTTCATTTGTTTCATTGCGTCTGTCTTCTTCGGAACACGTCATCTGGGTCTGTCACTCATGAGCAGAGGAAATTGGCATTACTTCTTCAATAATGGGAAGGTTCTTTTAACAACAAAAAGGAGTAATAAAACACCCGAGAAAAAAAGCCTAATTTTAGAATTCTTGTCAAGGAAGAGTTAAACGCTTCATGAGTCTATTAATTTGTTATTAAGAGGCCTCAGTACTCACGCTGTGTGTGTGAGAGAGAGAGTTTTCATATTGTGAAAGGCACTGGACAAATGACAAACAACAATGATATTTTGGAAAGTGACTGACCCTAATAATGGACTATGTGTATCAAATGGACTACCTGACATTTTTTATAATGGTTATTGTAGCTGAGAAATGAGAATACCAGTAACTGATGCCACGCCTACGTCATTATGGGTATTCTAATTTCTCAACTAAAATAACAATGTCAAAACGTTCAGTTAGCTCATTTGATACACATTTACAAGTATTATTGGGGCCGCTTTCCAAAATTTCGTTAGTGCTTGTCATTTGTCCAGTATCTTTTAACAATGCAAACTCTCTTTCTCTCGCACATAGGCTACATTCAGCGTAGGTACTGTGGCCTCTTAAGAAGCTTCAGTACTCACACTCCCTATTATTCTTCCAGATTTTTTTTAAAAATACCGGACATATGAGGACCAATAATCAAATTTTGGAAAGCGGCTCCGATATACTAATAAATGTGTATCAGAAATAAAGTACTTGAAATTTTGGAATTTCTTATTTAGCCGAGAAATTTAAACCACCGTAAACCTGTCATAACCTAAGTTTTCACATTTCTCATCCAAAACAAAAGTCTACAAATTGTGGATTATTCGTTTGAGACAGTTCTGGGTATTATCGGAGTCACTTATCGAAATTTCCTTACAGTTCGTCATTTTTCAGTTATTTTTAAATATCTCTAAATTTGAAAGCATAAGTACTAAGATCTCTTAACGTTCTAAACGTGCTTATTGGCCTTCTAAAGGCGGACCAACAGGTTTTGATCAAGTGGACTCCAAGCCACTTCGTTCAATGAATCCCCACGAAACTTGAATTCACAATGATCACTCTTCTACGAGTTGCCTTGCTAATCATGATGACTGATGAGTATTTAACCCAGAGGCAGGTTTTTGAATATGGATGGTCAAACGGTCAACAAGAGCTTGGATATCCAGATCTTCGATCCATATTTTCAGATACGTATCCGATTTTCGGAAATCTGGACCCCGAATTCAGATTCAGAATTATTTCTGCGGTTCGGGTTACCTGGATCTGGATTTCGGATATTCGAATCCTCTGATATCAGCATCCGGCTATCTTCTTTTTGTGATACGAAGGCTCCTGGGTAAGTGGAACCAATTATGGTTATTCTGGAATTGATTGTTTTTCTTATGAAGATTATATTAATGCCCAAGAGTTGGAAGTGGACTCCGAACCACTTGTGCCTCTATTAAGGATCGAATTCGAGACTATACATTACAAATCGATAAGCGAAACCAGTCATCCACAGGACGATGAAAATTTCTCTAACGGACGCTGGATCCTCCAAACATGTTTACGCATAATAATGCCGTACTTTTATTTTGTTTCATTTACATTATATGGGTTGGGATATGTCTGAGTATTTTATTTTTTTTCATTTCCTTTTTCGTTTTGGACCCACCTTTTCTCCTCTCTAGTTACACTGCGGATTTGGAGAACAGTACTTCAGGAATGACTGCCCATTAACGAGGACCAAGTCATTCGGGCACCTTCGGCTAGCTTCGTTCCTTTTCGGAGAACAGTCGTCCAGCAGAACTTTTTACAGTTCCCTAGCACACTGTATTGTCGGAGTTAGCCGATGGTGTCCGAATGGCTGCTCGTCGTTATTGGCCAGACAAGTCTTCAAACTTCACTCCAGAGAGTCATCTTTCGACCACATACACACACACTCACGACACACCAATAGTCGTGTTTACCACTGCACTCTAGCTCTCTGGCCTGCTTCCTATTGCTGTTCATAGATGGTATATACCTGCTCTGATGTGTCACGGACCTGTCGTGTTAATCAATTGTTTGTTTCCATGCTCAACAACAGCGAGTAGTGTAGTACCTAATGTTGTAAAAAAGGTTTTCTTTCTGTGAAGTTTTTTTTTTTTTTTTTTCAAAATGACGTTTTTCACACAGCAAATATTTAATGCTTTACGCTGCAGATAATAATCAATGTAATCAGCAGGATTGGAGTTAAGATTTCACATATTCATCCCAACTTACTATTGTTTTGTTTTCCTGCAGACTTACGAGGCAAATGATAGGATTATTTATGCGTTCACTGCCACATTGCTATACTTCCTATCTAACCTTGACAAACATAAGGAATGAACTAAGGACATATGGACTGAAGTTATTTGGTAGAGTTCGTAATAAAATTCTAATAAACCTCCAGGAACAGCAGAAATATTTTGAATTACAAGAATTTATTTAAGTTCCTAGAGATAGTACAACTTCGAAGACATCTTTATTGTAAACTGAAAACTATGGATTCTTACCGAAATATGCTCTCATTCCGTATATACAACACGTTAATTTCTAATTACGGTATTATTCAAGGAAGATATCTATTTTTGATCATAATTACCGTCCGCAAAAATCAATTATCTTTAGCTCAAAATCCGGGGAAATAGCCTGCTTTTATTCAAGGGCAGAGATATATGTTTGTCTACTAGTACATTGTGTTTCACTATAAAACTCGGTGGCATTGCTCCCTCATGCCCCGGGCTCCAAGCCTCACCTCATACTACGAAAATATAAATAGATAGAGAGAATGTAACAGAAAGTATTTTATGTTACATGCATATTTCAAAAGAGTTGTATAAATACATAATGAATACTCTCATATAGGTTTCTTCTAATGAGTCTGTTATAACAGGGCTTTGAGAAGTACTATTTCAAAGCTTATAACTAGAGAGCGGATTTTAAGGTGCAGCACCTTTTCTAAAAATGTAGCTTATAAACAACCAAAGTTCAAAATATGTATTTCCGGGCATAAAACGAACTGAAATAAACGCACTGTGTTGCACCTTTTCCGTGAATATTGCACCTTTTTTGCTAGATTAATATAATTTCCCCTTTTTTTATTTCTTTTAACCTTCAGCACCTTTATTGTCCCTTTTTTTTTTTTTTAAATTTGTACAAAACAATACATTTTATTTTCAATCTGGTTTACACATAATTATTCCATTAATTTAGACGCAATCTTAGGCGACACAATGGCAACAATAACGGCGCAAACAGTCAATAAATATTGTTCTCAATATACGA
>JAGDQP010070044.1:0-10810 GCA_022664845.1 Lepisma saccharinum
GTCCTGGCGATGATATTCTGCTGATGTGTGAAGATTTCCTGTAGATACTTTGCAAAGGCATTGGCTTTTTCCTGATCTGTTTGAATCGGTTGATTGTCTTGAAGCAATGGGTATCTTGTAGTTGTCTTTTTTCCAGTGAGGAGATTGAAACGTTTCCAGAATTTCGTCGGATGTGCTGTGTCTCGGAGTTGGTTACAGGTCTTCACCCATTGTCTAAGTTTGTATGCTGTTATGTAGTTTCGAACTGATCGCTGTAGTTGCCTATGGAGTTGCAAAGCTGCCGGGTTTCGAGTTCTTATGTAGTCTCGGAAGGCTTGTCTAGAGCGTTTAACCTGTGCGAGATATTCCGGTGGTAATTTCGGCTTGTATGGTGTTGTTGTAGATGTTGGTATGTTCTGTGCTGAAGCTGACTGAATAGTTTCGGTGATGGTTTGTAGCGTCTGGTACAGCTCTTCCTCGTTAGTTGGTTCCTCAACGTTTAGCAGTTTGTCGTTGATGAAATTTCTGTACTGGTTCCAATTGGCGAGATCGTATCTTGTGATGATTCTTGGTGGGGGTAGGTCAGGTTGTTGGGATGGTTGACGGTGTAGAGTAAGTTTGATGGGTACATGGTCGCTTCCTACAGTATCCAGGACTTCTAGGTGAGAGCTTTGGATAAGGTTAGGGGAAAGGATGACTATATCTGGGGTAGTTTGTGTAAGCGGACGGGTAGGTTTGGGTAATTGTTGTAGTATGCCGTTCGTATTGTTGCTGATAAAATTGGTGAACTGGTTTTTCTGTCTATCGGATCTACTATGAATATTGATATCTGCCATAATTATGAATGCTTTGAAGTTATTAGAGATATACTGAAAAAATTGTAATGGTATGGGATGGCCTGGACGAACATAGATGGTGATTAAGGTTACATATAGGTTTTTGAAGTATAGTGTGGTAAGGATATGCTCTGGTAATGCAAGTTGTGGAATAGAATGGATGCGATGAGGTATTGATGGTTTGAAACCTAGCGCTGCCCCTCCATTAGCTCTTAAAGACGGAATATTGCTTGCCTGATGAATGAATTTATAGCCAGAGAATTTACAGGATGATTGGGGTGGAAGGTGTGTTTCATTTAGTAGAAAAGCCTGTGCTTTTTCTTCCAGCAATAAGGCTTCAAATAATGGCTTATGAGTATTGAGTGAGCTAATGTTCAAGAATAATATTACAATATCCATATTCAGTTGTGTTGGCTTGGTGTTTCCCATGGATCTGGACTTATGGAAGGTGAAGCTACGAAATGAACGTATGGTCCTGAGTATGTGGCATGAAAAGTTACTTGGAATACCTGTTTGGCTGCAGTTTGAATCTGTTGTAGTATATGTGAACGATGCGCTGGTTGGATATTTTGGAGTGTAAGGGTGATAAATGATAACATTTGATCAACAGTTATGGGTTTGATGAGGATGGGGTGTTTCTCTTGAGCACTGGTCATGTCGTGGGTTTGATCGTGGACTCTAAGTGGAACTACAAGGTCTGGTTTCGTTGGTTCGGGTTGAGGTCGGGCCTTACACTGATAGCTATAGGTGGGATGATTTTGTTGGCAGGTGGAGCATTTTGGTGGTGACTGCATGTTTTGGCACTGACGAGTAGAATGTGGTCCGGAACAATATCCACATTTTGGTTGGTTTGTGCACTGGTTTGTCGAGTGAGAGTTATAACTTTGGCATTTTTCACACCTGATGGGCATTGGTGGTTGTGTGCGAGAAAGCTCTACACGGTGTCTTTTTCTGTAGATATAAGCGCCGAGTGTGAGGAGGTCGTTAACTGTCTCGTGTGATTGTGTAAGTACTCTTACAAGATAAGTAGGACCAGCTTGACATTTGATTCGCATTACTTTAGAAAATTCGTACTCCTCCTGTTTGAGCTCTTCTGTAATTTCCTCATCAGTCCACGAAGGATCTACACCGCAGATAACAACAGAGAGAAGTGGTGGTTTACGTGGTGGAGGTGGTTGTTTAGTGCGTTTAGCGTTTAAGCTAGTCATGGTTGCGGATGGACCAAAGATTTCTAGAGTGAATTTGTTACGAATAGATGTCGCTAGGTTCGGGTCCGGTGATTTGATGATCATCCCGTTTCGTGTAGGTATGATTTGAGTAATGGTTTGGCGTGGTACGTATTTAGAGAGTTGCATGAGAATTTGCTTGGCATTCTGATATTTGGAGTCATACTTGCTGAGAAGAAAAGAATGTATAGTTGTACTGTTTACTGATGTAGAGTCTTCAACGGTCATTTGATCAGAATCGTTATCACTATCGCTGTTTGTTTGAGTGTGTTGTTTCTTAGGTGGTGGTGAATTACTTGGTTTTCTATCTGTGGAGTTGACCGGGGTGCGGGACCGAGAGCGAGATGTTGCTGCATCGTCTATCCGCGATTTTCTGCCAGTAACCGTGCGCCATGGACCGTGTGCTGGAACCGTTTGCGGAAGTCCGGGGTGCTTGCCGTCCGACATATTGTTCGTCTGTCCGGGGGCCGAAGCCCGTGAAAACAAAAGGGAGGTAAAAACGAGAAGCAAAATGAGTGATGAAATGATCAGTCTCTGTGCAATGACTGCTCCTCGAACTAACTGCACCCTCCGACAATGAAAATTGCCGTCAATCCTAAATTGACCGTATACGTAATAATCTCTTTCGTGCGTATGCTACACGAAGTCCTCGTAACTACGCTAACGAATCAATGTTAGGCTAGGTTTAGTTATCGAGTGGTTCATCAAATTCAAGTTCAGTTATTTAAAAATAAAAATGAAATCACTTCAAGAACACTGCAGAAGAGGTCTTCACCGCTTCGCAAACAGGTACAAACACAGTCAAAAAGTGGCACGAAATGTTAAAATTATTTGTACCTAGATTGACCTTCTTAATGCTAATAAAATAAAGCAGATGGCGCCGGATGTTGAAATCATGTATACATAGAGTACCCTGCCACCTGTTGACAAACTAAAGAAGTTTGTAAATATTCAAAACGTGCATAAAACAATTTATACAAAGGAAATTATACCTTTAATATACCTGGGGTCCGGACGGACCCCAGGTCATAGAAATATGACATTGAAATTTTAAGGTAAAATTGACAACGCTCGGTTGATCTGTATACAATGAAAAGCTTGTAGCGATTTACAAACATTTTGATTTGAGATGTCACGGAGTATGAACACCCGGAATAGGATATGCACAAAATGACAGCCACGCAAAAGTGCCTGGCGTCCGTGCGGACCCCAGGTCATAATGATAGGGTTAAATGATGACGAAGACTAGAAGAATGTGAAAGAACAGCAGCTTACAATAATTGTCGTATCAATTATTAGGGTAGTCGAAGCAACTTCGGATTATATTTATCGCATCTTCAAGAGAGAAATAAATAAATTGGATTATTTAAGTACACAGAAGATTTAAGTAAGTGATGAAAACCAAGGTATGGATACCAATTGAACATGCTTCGAGAAGTTATAAGCTGTAGTGGTAGCAATTAACAGAGTTGTATCTTATTTTCAAATAATTAATGTTTTGTGCATGCGCGCCTTTATAGCATGTATCATAAATGTACTCTTTTTGACGACCTACTTTCTGGTTACCCTAAGTTAGTTATTGATAGGAGTACGTTTTATTTGAGGAGGCCTATTCTTCATCTTGCAGGGGGAACCAATATTTTTTGTTGCGACTCTGGTTAAATATCATAGTATAATGTTTCATTTGAATACCATTTGGTTTCAATAAATGTTGGTGGCATTCATTCTTAATTAATTTTAAATATTTTATGAAAATATAGTTAAATATCGTAGAATAATATTTCATTAAAACAATATTTCATTTTAAAAATGCTGGTGGTATTCAGTCTTAGTTCATTTCAAATGTATCATCAAAATGTATTATAATTAAATATAGAGGTGTAGGAATCTCTTTCGTTTAAAAACGTTTGAAAAACACCGCTTCGACGAGATTCAGTCACTCGGCAAGTTTCGGTAATTTTCGAGGGGTATGCGGAATGGTGACCTAGGCTGCGTCGCTGGCTAACGTCAAGTCTCCTACTGGATGTACGTAGCGCACTAATGCCCGGTTTCACCAACCTTCCTTAAATTCTTGGTAAGGGCGCGTTAGTTAACGCTTACATAAGAATATAAGTATCCCTTAAGTTATTGTCATTGCACCAACATTTAACGCAATGATTTAAGGATCCCTTAACAAACGAGTCATTAGCGTGTTTGTACTAATCTCATTCACATCGTGATTTAATTTATTTGTTTATCGAAATATACTGCATCTTGGTTATGAATGTTGATTTAGCAGTAACGAAGAGTGAGTGCAGGCCCAATTTACAGAATGTTATGTCTACAATTAGTCCATTTGGATAAATTATCTCAAAATTGAAACTTTTACAGCGTCAGATTCTGTTTATTACTACGATGTTCGCTAGATGACAGCACAGTTTAGAACTTAAATTCAGTGCAAAAGTCTCTACCTGCAAATGTTTGGCTTCAAAGTAATGATAACTTGCGATAAAAATTAAAATTTTATCTTGTTAAAATGACTGTACAGCTGTATATATTACACAATTGTTTACAACTTTTAAGCTAAATAACAAGCTGACGCAAAATAACGTATTGGACTAATTTTCTTAAGCTAATGAATTGTTAGATTTATCAACTTGACCTAGCCTAGCTGGGGTTTGTTAATGTGCTCACGAGGATCTTGTGTAGCATACGCACTGCCTCAATAGGATTGACGGCACTAGTCAGTGTCGGAAGGAGCGAGTTAGTCTGAGATTTTGGCAGTCATTGCACATTGACTGATCATTCATTGTAGCTTCATGTTTATAACATCATCATGGCAGATCCACCAGATAATCAACTTCAGCATAAATTACCTCCAGTAGTACCAGGACCACCACCATATTCATCGTTAGACAAGATCGCCAAATCACGTCGCACCATGGACAAAACTACCATAGACAAACGACAAGTTTCTCCACCTCACCGCTCCAGGTCTCGCTCACCACGTTCGTATTCATCAACCATAGCTAATCCTCACAAGAAGCACCATACGTTAAGCACATCATCAGATGAAAATGCCATAGAAATTGACAATCAAGACCAGTTTTCTTCAGCTCACAAACCACAACTTCATGCTTTCCTGCTCACTAACTACGATAGCAAGTTCCAAAACAGCAAACAGATTTTTCAACACTTCATCAAGTATGTACCACGATCATCAATTTCAGAAATCAAATTCACAAAAAATGGCATCATCATCAAATCACAGGATTGCAATTTGGCACAAACAATACGCAACAAGCACAGCTTTGAAATTTTCGGAAAAACAGCTCAACTCTCAGTTCTACAGGACAGACGCACAAAACAACCTCCACCGCCACGCAAAGCACCATCTCTATCAGTTATCATTCGTGGGATAGAACCATCACTCACCATCGAAGAGATAGAAGAAGAACTCCGAGCAGAAGGTCATTCCATCATCAAATGCATCCGAATCATGTGTAACGCCGGTCCTACATACATCGTCAGAGTACTCACCAATGCACAGGACACCATCAATTCATTACTGGCAGCAGGCGCCTACATCTACAGACGCAGATATCGGGTAGAACCATCGCACACACCACCGCCATTGCCAGTTCGGTGCGAGAAGTGTCAACTCTATAATTCACACCCGACAAGTAAATGTCAGAATCAACCGAAATGCGCCTTTTGTTCCGGTCCACATCCTACCAAAGTTTGTCCAAACATACAGGCTCCACCAAAATGCAATACGTGTAACGAACAACATCCGAGATTCAGCTACAAATGTAAAGCACGACCAGCACCAGAAGCCACAAAACCGGAACTAGTAGTACCAATCAGGACACAACCAGTCGAACAATCAAGCGAGCCGATCACCTCCATCAATGCACCAATTACCATCGAGAGATTGCTAGCCTTCATTACATTAACGTTGCAGAACATCAATCCTTTCCAAAGACAGCATGTACTACATCAAATCCAATACGCAGCACGCTCCATTCTCAATGTCAGTTTCACTGCAACATACTCTGGACCATATGCACACTTTCATGCAACAGCCTATGAAACAGAAGTTTAAATCCTCATCTATCTTCCTATTGATATTCATATTCATGGCTTTAGTTTTTCTCTTCATGAACATTCGATCTCTACCTACAAACAAAATCCTTTTCGAACATCTACTCCTAGAAGAAAATGTCAATGCCTTCCTTCTAAACGAAACTCTACTAAACAAGCGCCGGACTTGCAAAATACCGCGTTACACCCTCATACGTCATGACAACTCCATACCGGCACAAAGAACGAACGGCGGTGTAGCCATAGGTTTCAGTCCGAATACTCCTCATCGACAACATAATCCACAATTACATCACCTCCCAGAGTATCTCATAACAACTTTATACTTTCAAAACCTCTGTGTCACAGTAGCAACCATTTACATCCGACCTGGTCACGCCATACCTTACTCATTCTTCACCTACATATCGAATAACTTTCGAACTTTTATCATCATGGCAGATCTCAATCTTCACAGCCGACCTCAACAAGAAAAAGATCACTTTCGAAATTTCATTCTCACTCAAACTATTGGCAACATCATCCCACTACCCAAGCCAACTCGCCCAGACTCAAACACCACACCGGATGCAGTTATCATTTCCACAAATCTAAACACGCGCCATCATGTAGACGTACTTGATCTCATCGGTAGCGATCATGCACCTATCAAGCTCATTATAGACACTCCTAGACAACACCGACAACAAAATCCACCACCATCACGCACTACATTACGATATGATAAAGCCGACTGGACCGCTTATCGCACCTATCTAACAGAACAAATTGATAACCTGTCATCTCCCGAGACCGAACACGATCTATATCACTGTATGTCATACCTTACAACCACACTCCAAACTGCTTCAAAAAATTTCATCCCTACCTCCACATCCATATCATCAAGACCCAAGTTACCTCCTCAATACCTTCCTCTGATCACCCGATCCCGACAACTCTACAAAGATTATCAACGCACCAAAAATCCTGAATCCCTCCGCCTTCACCGTCAGCTCCAACGTACAGTCAGAAACTACCTCAAAGCCTACAAAACCAGACAATGGGTTAAAACCTGCAATAACCTTGACGCCACTCATCATCCCACGAAGTATTGGAAACGATTTAATGTACTCACAGGCAAATATACTAAAACACATTATCCTCTCATTCATAACAACCAACCATTACACACTGACACTGACAAAGCAGAAGCATTTGCCGAATATCTCCAAGAGATTTTCACCCCAATCCAACCAACCCATACACAACGTCATCATCCAGTTCACAGACTCAATCTCTCATCTCCTCACCTACAGCCAAACCCCACCCACACTCTTCCTGTAAATAACCCACTCACTGCACCCATCACTGTTGATGATATCACCCACATCACCACTCACAAACGTAACACCGCACCAGGCATGGACAATATATCCTATCGACATCTCAAAGAAGCTCCCTACAACCTCCTTCATCTCCTTTCCACTATATATACCTTTATTCTCCGCACCGGCTACATACCCGCAGAATAGAAAACCTCAAAAACCCTAATGTTCCTAAAACCTCACAAACCTCCCGATTCAGTCTCCTCATACCGCCCCATACAACTAACTCCCATCTTCAGCAAAATCCTTGAAAGAATCCTCGTCCACCGCCTACATAGACACCTCAATGACCACAACCTAATTCCTCCCACTCAAGCTGCCTTTCGTCCTGGATACTGTATTAATGACCAACTCCTACGACTCACAACCTTAATCACTCATCATTACAATAAATCTCAACCCTCATGCCTGGTGCTTTTCGATCTTGAAAAGGCCTTCGATAAAGTCTGGCACGAAGCCCTCATACACAAACTCCTCTCATTTCGCCTTCCTATCTGCTACCTCCGTTTCATATTCAACTTTCTCATTAACCGACTCTCCTACATCAACATAAATTCCACGCTCTCTCATCCCATCTTCCTCCACACAGGAGTTCCTCAAGGCTCTGCATTATCACCCCTTCTATATTTACTGTTTGTCGCCGATATGCCTACTTTACCTGAAAATGTTAAACTTTTCCAGTACGCTGACGACACAGCATTTCTTGCCCAAGCCAAAACCATCCAGCAGATCAATTTCGCTTTAAATTCAGCAATAGTACGATTTACAGACTGGTGCGATAAGTGGAGACTCAAAATCAATCCAAATAAGACTCAAGCCATTGTTTTCATTCCACCAAATCGCCGCACGCGCGTCCATCGAAATCCTAATCGCTTATCCATCACCATCCATAATACGCCAATTCAACCTACCAAAACTGTCACTTATTTTGGAATCATCTTTGACCACCACCTGACATGGCGACCACACTTAAATCATATCGCATCCAAAGCATACAATAGGCTTAATCTTCTGAAACGGTTAAATACATACACAAATAATAATAATAATAATAATAATAATAATAATAATAATAATAATAAGAAATTAAATATATCCTTCTTACCTTTATTTGTATATGAAATTCATTCTTCTGTTTTTCTGGGCAGCAAACTTATCTATAACCCTTTGGTTGAAGTCCTGCATTTTCCTTAGCAACTGCTTTTCAATGGACAGCATTGCCAGGGCGCTGAGACGATCTTGTGTCATCGTATTTCTTAGAAAAGTCTTAATACGCTTTAATGTTGAAAAACATCTTTCTGCTTCTGAAGTGGACATCGGAATTGTTACCATGATTTTGAGGAATTTCGTAGAACCTGTTCGAGTCCGCTGGGAATCCCCTTCAAACAACAGGCAGGGAAAACAAAACAATGCCATTTTTACGTCACACACTGTAAGCCACTTGTGCTTTTTGTACCAATCACTATTAAAAGTGCGACGATATGTATGAGCATTACCTTTCACTTCCTGATTCAGAGTTAGGTTCGGCTGATGAGGACCCAAAGTTTTAATTTCGAGTATTTCAGATTCTGTCAACTTATTAAAAGACACCGATTGCAATCTATGAACCGAATTTTTATTGATGGCAGTAACGCACTACGCACCAGTACACTAAACACACTGAAACAATACTGCTTCACTTCAACACTGCTTCACAACACACTTCATTCAAACGTGGAAAAAACACTCATTCAAATTGGTGTTCAATATTATAAAATAACTCACTAAAGTAGGCAATGTTTTCTCTCTTCCTTATAAGGTATCTGAGGACTGTGATTGGTGAACAGAAATTATATTAATCTACCTCTTGCAGTACACAAAATTACGATATATCTCACAAAATAAAAGAAACTCACAATATCACTCTTCAGATCTCGTATTTTGTCGCTTTTAGTATGCAATGGAATGTGTTGAAAAATACATATTTTATAAAATGCCCCCTTTTCTCTTAATAAATCTTTAATGACGAAAGGAACAAACCAGTACCGAAAATCCCTTCAATCTCTCGCACGACACACTAAGAAAAAAGGTTGTTTATTGTTTAGGCAATGTTGCAAACTGATTGATACTGTTCATTAGCTCTTCGTTTATTACTGATACTGGAACTCAAACAATTTTATGTAAATAGAGATGAAACATTATGTTATTTAAGCGTTTAATATATTCGTCCATAAACGATTTATTGTGTATATTGCGATTTTGGTATGTAATGAACGTTTATCCTTGCTTCTACCAGAAGATTTGATTACATTTTAAACACGAGAACGGGTGGAAAAGCCAAGGAGAGTTAGCAACAGTGCTCAGCCCTGTTCTTCTGCTATCTTCGTTCACTCTAGGATTGTGCACGCCGAGGTCCCATATACATAATGTTATAAGTTAGGCCTAACGCCAGTTAAGCGCATATGGGGCAACGCGTTCACAAACGAAATGTGAACTGGAAACAAATTGGAGAGTAATAACAACTTGATAAACGAACTGTATACCTATGCCTCAGTGTAACAATTTAAAATGTGGTGTGTTTTTAAATCTTTCGGTAAGAAACACAATCTGAAACGAAAATAATAATAATAATAATAATAATTCTAAAATAGTTGGCAGTTCACGTGCTCCTGTGAACGTTGCTACGCGACGTCACTGAGAGATTTACACCCAACTAAGGCTCAGGCTGGGATCGGGGGGGAAAGGTATAGGCCCGGTCTTATATTGAATCCGAAATTGGAATAACGATGAAATGTATCTGATGGACTAAGACCGACGGGAATAAAGCCGATCGGAATAACACCGAATGGAAATGAAGCGATCTAAACGAAACCGAAAGAATAAGTCAGACTTGAATAAAATCGAAAGAAAATGCCATCCCGGCATTTACTTGGTGCGACTGAGGAAAAACCATGGAAGAACCTCAATCAGGATGGTCTGGCCGTTGGGATATTGAACTCACGGCCTCCCGAATGCTACGCCAACGCTCTACAACTTTAGGCTACATCAATTTTTTTTTCTTTTCTAAGGTCTCGCTCGGAAACTCTCGTTCTCTCACGAAGCGTTCGGAAACCACTTTCGTGAAGTTCCTTCATTTATTTAGCCGTTCGGAAAGTCACTCTCAGTTAATTTCTTTCGCGCACGAAACGAACTAGCTCTGACTTCGTTAAAATTAACATGGCCACCATCCGCATGATAAATTTACCTCATTTCGCATTATGCAATCTTATTTTGCTTCATCTAGAGGTATAAAATTGTAGCCATGGCGGCTATTTCTGCAGTAGGGAACAATTTTGACTCA
>JAGDQP010070045.1:0-10810 GCA_022664845.1 Lepisma saccharinum
TGCCATGTCTTAAAGTTGGGGTACATTTTGAGCAGGTGATTCAGACAATTCACCTCATGTTGCTGTTCAATCTCAAAGACAACAGGCATAGGTATTACAATAATGCGCTTGACCAGTGCCTCGTCCAAATCGACACACGGTGCGTCATTAACCCAAAACAACAACATAACACTGCGATTCAACTCTTCTTTGGATTCTCGAAATAGTTTTCGATTGGCACACCGACCACCACCCGTCAGTGTCTTCAATGCCTGTTTGTTTAGTTCCGAGTGAACCTCATCGACAGAGATACTGCGTCGTGTGTAGGCGTCAACCATATCCGGATTCAGGACATTGTCGCTTGTGCCACCGCCTGTGGCAAACAGTACCGAATTGGCCACTTTGAACTCGTCGTGCTAGTGGTGCTTGAGAAAATTTTCAAAGTTAGTCTTGCAAATGTATTTGCGGCCAATAATGAAAAACAAATTTTTACAATTGGCAATTGACGTGAATGGCAGGCTAAATAGTATCAGCGAGCATACTCAAAGTCACCACCACACAATGTACATACATAAAAAAGGTAAAAAGCCTCGGCGATATTAATGTATGCTCGATACAAATCAGCGTTCACCGTATTAATGAACATGTTGGGTTTGTCGGCAAAAGCATAGCGTTTCTCCTGCAGGGCCCGAAATAAAAATTGCACCTGTGACCGAATATAGTCGGCGGTGAGAAATGCATTCTCGTTATACTCGTCGTCATTGTTCGCTGGGGACGTAGAACCGGTAATGCGAGGTAGTGTGGCCAACATGTTAATCCACTGCAAATTGAAATTAGTACGTCGCACCGTGCCGGCACTAGCTCCACTCTCTCCAATCTTTGATGCCAATTCGATACACTGATAGTCAGAGTACATGCAATCTCTCGAGAGCGGTTGCGCCAACAAAATCTGTCCGTTATTGGCAATACGAAAAAACATACTGTCACAACAATTGACCCACTGCGCTTGTGAACCAGTACCCACGGAAGGGGATAATCCGGCTATCGCCGCCGGGTCCCCCATAGCTGTGTACAACTCTTCAATCAGGTAGTGTGAGAGAAATTTTGTGTTTGTCGGTACGTGCATAGCAACATTTTTGGGGCGCGAAGTTTGAAACAGCATATCCGAATTGAATAGCTCTTTGAATATGTAGTCAATCACATCACGCATACGTCGCTTGACCGTGTTCACATGACAAACACGTAAAAATAATTTTCGATCAGTTTCGTGTAGGATGCCGAGAAAGGCCACAATCGCACCGCGAATCAAGTGTTTCTCCGTGTCGATAGCAATCCACTGGGAATCACGTACCGAAAACACAACTCATGTTCTCAAGTTTTTGTTATACATCGGTATGATGAATAGTAGGAAAAAATGAATATTCTCGACAACCTCCTGATAATTTGCATTGTCCAATTCGCCATTAGTCAAAATAATTTTGATACAGTCAATAAGTTCATAGGTTGCTTGCGTGTTTACGTCCTCAGCGGGACTGGGCATTGCCAGTGGTAAGTACTTTATTTTGCAGAATAAAAAATCGATAAGTAAATCAAATTGTCGGTTTTTCTCCTCTATCGCCGGCGGCGTCATCATCACCACTTCTTCATGCTCTTCTTGTGGTTGTTGATGTTCGTCTTCCCCATCGTCGTTATCCGATAGATTTTGTTGTTCAGTGCTATCATTAGTGGCAGTGTCATGGCTAGCAACATCATTCTGCTCTTGTTTTAGAACAAACAATTCAAATTCTTCTTGATCAGGCGGAAATAGTACAAAATACTCTTGGAGGGTGGTCAATTTGCGTTGTTTTATCGTGTTGTTGGCATCGACATAGATGTTAAAAAAATTGTACAACTGCGAATTGGTTGTGGTGAAGAAACTAGTCAATAGTGAAATTAGACAATTTTTAAACATTGAGTTGGTACAACCACTAAAATCGTTACACAAACTCGAGACCCAAGTGCGAAAAATTTCTTCACCCTTTGTCGAGACAATGTCTTTCATACAATTGCACGAAAACACACACATGAGACGATGAACCTCATCACAAAATTCGTCCAAGTTAAAATTGCTGGGTAGCATCTGCTTCAGCTTGCTCGCAAAAATTAACGCCAACAACAGGGCATAGCGTTGCATGCATGTGGAATAGACACAGGGACTATACAAAATGATACGTCTCATATAATGGTAGAAAGTGATGGTTGTACGAAACATATCCCGAATGTAATCGTGTACAAATGGTGAATGCATACTATACTGTTCGTAGAGAAAGCTAATCAACTCTTTTTCGGCATTTGTTTCGAGCACACTGGTCGACGTGAAAAAATGCGATGATATATTGAGCTCTTGGCCGGTGGTGGCCAGCGGCTCATAGCGACAACCAATCTGAAATGTTTGTGAATAAACACGCATACGCATTTGGCTGCGAAATTCATCATTCGGTACCATGTATGGTGAAAAATTGGCCATAAAAATGTACGGCTCGGGACTGCGAAAGTACGTAATTTGCTGCTCTTCCTCGTCTTGCTTCTGACGACCCATCACACAAATGCATGAATAACCATGACGATATTCCATGTGGCCCGGTTTAGAATTGAACGGCAACGTTACATTTGTCAGATTTATTTCAAATTTTTCTGAGTAGATTGTTCTAGATTTAAATTGCGGCATTGCAATGAGTTTTTTAGCTTTTCTTTTATCAAAAACAAGTTTTATATCGGTATACTTCCTCACATTTTCCATGGTTTTAAACAACACGCTGTTGATAAGAAGTTTGTAAAAATCTTTCTCGAAATCGGTTGCTGACTCTGTGCGTTTCTCGGTGTTTAGATCTATATAGGGCTTAAGCCACTTCGATTGAGAAAACCATAGAATTCTGTGTACTTTTACAAATTTTAAAAATTGAGCAAGATAAAATTTTAGCAATCGAAAATGTACAATATAGTTTCTTTTCGGATTCAGCGTTAATAGTAATTTACGTTGTTTTCCCTTAGGTGGGAAATCATTGACGGGTGCTAAAGGATAATCCGCGTGAACATCATGTAAGTACTGAGGATAATCCAAGTCTACCTCTGCAAAGGAACCTCGTTCATCTTCGTCGGGATAATTTCGAATTTTATTCGAGTCCCAATTTTCTGGTGTTGGATCCCATGAAAATTTTCCATAGGGCAGGAGCATACTCATGACATGACAATACAAATTATTCGCGTCCAGGTACATTATAAACGAGGTTTCTTTTTGAGGATCGAACTCACTACCGAGAAATTCATTGTTAGCTTTGATATGCCTTAAACTACATTGAGAAACACCACCACAGATTGATTTCTCAATAAAC
Source organism: Lepisma saccharinum (assembly GCA_022664845.1). Taxonomy (NCBI): domain Eukaryota; kingdom Metazoa; phylum Arthropoda; class Insecta; order Zygentoma; family Lepismatidae; genus Lepisma; species Lepisma saccharinum. The sequence continues at coordinate 3,351 of JAGDQP010070045.1, forward strand.
AAGTGCATAACAACATCTGTAAATAATTCCAATTTAATTTCTGATTTGTAGAGCATTGCCTTCCAGGATAAGCCTGGAGATGTGTATGAAAAAACTGGGACAATTTTATACGAGTTGATGCATGTCTCTCTAAAATTTGCTAGAACATCAGCTAATAGCAAAACATCAGTGGACAGGTAATGATCATGAAAATCACCCCATGTTCTGCAATTAAATACTCTCCATATTCGTTTAATTATCTCATATTCGTCATTGCTGCATTTAGTACCTGTAAGTCTGTTATTGAATAATGTTTGAGGTGGACACCCTGTTTTTTCAAATACCGAAGCAGCAGTAAAAGAATCATAATTAAATTTGCCCTGTTTTCTACGTAGTTCAAATTTTTCATCATCGGGGAAATTTTGACGAGTGTATGCCAATTCTTCGGGTTTCAATTTTTGAACTAAATCATTTAAAGAATATGGCAAAAACCGGTATGAATCTAAAAATCTTACTTCAAATTTTCTACCATTTTAGAGATGGAACCGCTTTGAAATTTCAATATACTTTTCCTCGCTTTCTTTTATATCATCACCTCCAGTACAAGCTAATTCTTTGATGAGGAGATATGTCATAAGAAGATAACCCATGCATGAACCATCCTATAAACTTTTGTTTTTTTTACTCGCAAATTGCAATTATTGCAAAGAGGATTGAGGTAGGTACCGCTTAAATGGTGATGATGTCGAACCTTTTGATTATTTTCAGTATATTCTTTATGACAAATAGTACACTCCTGTGATTGTTGGTGATGAGAAAGTTGTTCAGGACTTAAAGGATTCATGGGTAAATTTTGTTCTAATCTAGGAACGATACTTTCTAACTCTGTTTGCAAACTTTTTAGAAAATGTTGCTCTGGATTATCACCTCTATACAAATGAAGTTCAGTTGGGGTTCCATCCGACCAAGAAATTTTGTAACAGTAGCTAGCCAATTCATGCCTCTGAATATTAGTTGATTTTTTTCCTTGAGGTTCACTAACAGGCTTCAAAAAACTTTCAAAATCTGCTACCATTACAACATCTGCTTTTAAAAATGAGGGGTCAGTTTTGAATTTAATAACTGAATTAGGAACTGGCATAATAACACGAGATGGTTCATGTTCATGGCAAAAATTTACATGATAGGATAATTTATCTTCATCTATAAAGTGGTATAAACAACGCTTACAGAAATAATAACGATGTTCGTCACTAGTAACTTGACTCCTCACTAAACGAGAAAAATTTCTTATTAAACAGTAATGATGTGCTACTCTTGGTAGAGGAGTTGATGTTGACGATGTTGCAGTTGCTGTTGGTGTAATAATTTCGCTTTTTACGCACAGTAAGTCTATCTCAGTTACATTAGATTGTTGTTTACCGATATGAAGAGGAAAGACTTTCTTATTTTGAGCATCTATCCCGTACACATTAACTGAAATTGCTGCTTTAGGGAACATTTCGTTATAATGCTTCTCAAATTTGGGAACGTCATGTAAGCTTACATAAAAATGAATGTTATTTTTTTCAAAAACAGGGAGTATTTCCTTCACATAAGGCTCGTAGTGAGAAACTTGGTTAGCATTTTTCTTTGAATCAACGTTGTTAAGTTTAGCTAGCACAGCATATAAAAAGCATTTCTGTTCATCATTTTTTATATTAAGAACAGCTTTTTTCTTCTTAATGAATTCTGGGAGATTAACATTACATCCTGCGGCAACTGGATTAAAGCAATTCACTTGCACTTCAAGCTTATGGTTAGGAGTAGAACTTATGCTCGAACCTGAACCTTTAATTGTTCTCTCCTCTTGATCCACCTTTAATTTATCGAATATTTCTGGAATAATATCTTCCACATCCGTTGATTTCAAAACTAGCATATTCCCGCTATGCACTGGAAAACACACTGTTTCTGCACACTTCACAAAATCTGTAGTCAAAATAAAATTAATCTTCAGAACTGCATCATTCTCACTTATTCGGTTTTTCAAAAACTCGACACACTCATTTTCCACTTTAATCAGAAAACTGTGCGTATCACCATCGCTACTATTAACAAGTTCATAGTCGGCACATGTCTTGGAAAAAGCGCTTCTTACTGCTTCACATGAATATTTATTCTTCATATGTCGCTGAAAATTTTTCATGCTAACTTCATCCTTGCACACTGGGCATGTTACCATGTCTAATTTACGTTTCTTCGCTAGCACTGTTTCTTCTTCAATATCACTCTTGGAGGGTTGATGTTTACGTTTATTATGTCTCGCAAAATGCGCTTTTGCAATAAATTCACAACATTCGCATTGAACTTTTTCCATTATTAATTTAGGTTTTTTAGCAGGCACTGTTTCATCAATATCACTCTTAGAGGGTGGATGTTTTCGTGATTTATGTCTACGCAAATTCTTTTTAACACAGATTCACCACAATCTTCACACGAAATTTTCTACATTTTTAGGGGGGGGGAAGATGAACTATACTTAATAAAAAAATCTTGCACACTGATTTTCGATTGAAATTTTCTAACGCAAAATTTTATCTCATGTAGACAAGAAAAGCAGTTATTCTCTGTTAATCTTCAATAAATAATGTGATGGATAACTAGATTTTCACTTCCAACAATTTCCCCAGTTTTGTTAACTAACTTTGAAGCACTAAAAACATTCCATTGGTTTACGAGAAGAGCGTTTGCAAAGATCCATTGTGAAGAATTGCGTGGCAATATTTCAGACTAAATTTCCCACATGAGTTAGAAATAAAAAAAAATCTGTGGACGTTATTTTTTATCCAATCCGATTGATAAAGCTAAAAAGTCTAACTTCTGTTGAAATCAGCAGCGGTTGAAACATGATTATGGAATTAACTGAATTTTATCCATGCTCTTATGTACCGTGGTTAGGAACAGAATAAAGTTAGACCTCGAGTTTCACTCTCCACGTAGCAAGCATTAGATAATGAATAGATCCCTGTGCTGTATTGTATAGCATTTGCGTCATATCCCATATCTAAAAACCGCATAAAAAATGAGCTAGATATTTTTCAGAATCTCGCTATGAAATCATGGACAATTTCCTGACACGTGTGTGTAACAACCAAGAGATTTTCAATAGCGAGAGAGGATGTGAACGCTATTTTAGTCATAAAATGAGTAGGAACAGAATAAAATTATCTTTCGATTTTTGTTCCTTATATGAAAAGAGTGACCATAAATCCATTGTTCATTTTTCATAAAATCTCCCTCTTTTATTCCCATTTTATTTATTTTTGACGGTGAGGAAGAATTACTCTCATGTTATATTGTGTTAATATCAGAAATAATCTCAATACACCCACCCGGAATCAGATCTTCACATTCAAAAAATCATATTGTAATCTACTTCCGTTCTCTGCACGCAAGCTATAATTCTGTTGGATTTTTTCCTACTTCATGGAAACATTTTTGCTTAGCATGTAAGACAGAATGATGTTATGGTTTTAAAAGTTCACCCAAAAATACTGAACTGGGAAACAAACAAGTCATTAATACAGTACCAAATTAAGAATATTCGAGAAAATTATTCTCACAATCATATGGAACAGTCGCATTTTAAATTCCAAGTACATTTTTTTAATTGATGGGAAAAGAGGAAAGGGAGCGAATAATGTTATATTTAATGCACAATTCCGGTATTCACCCGGTGCAAGGCTGACATATAGCCAAATGAAATTTTGTTTATAGATAGATTTTGATGAGAAATAGCAAACAGTTTATAAGGAGAGATTTTGATGAGGATTTTCGAGTTATGTGAAGTCTAAAAGGGTCCTAATTATCAAAAAAGTAGGGAAAAATATTGTATTAAATTTGAGTTTTGACCTAAAACAAAACAGCTGATAATGACACTTGTAATGACATCTGCACAAAAACTAAAGGGTTAATCTCTAATTACTTAGCTATGAAAACTATTCAATAAGTTATCTGTATTATCGATAGATGGCAGCGGTGTTCTAGAGGTGAAGGTGGAGGGGAAGGTGGAGAGGAAGGTGGAGGGGAAGGTGTAGGCGAGGGTGGAGACGAAGGTGGAGGCGAAGACAGAGAATAGTTAATAATAATGTCAATAGATGGAGGGAAGAATTATGCATAATTCAAAAATGGTCGGGTGAGTGGTCCGGAGGCGAGGCCTTAAACGGTAATTTACGGGCAGCACTTTGGCGTTGAGCCGTTATGTTGCCAATACTCATGTTACCGGCCAACGATACATCGACAATGTGTGGGACACGATTGTGGTCCTTTTAGTGAAGCCCCTGTGAATATCAGTTGTGATTCGACAAGTGCTATCAAAGAGAAAGGGAAGGTAAAGTCCTCGAAAATATTGCTCTTTCAGAAGTATGAATCCTGTCTCACAACTTTCCACAAACTCGAAACATTTTGGAGTGTTGACGACACACTCGTTGTATCCTTTAAAATGTTTATACGTGATTCTTTATGGATCGGGTACATGTTCTTTTGTGACTTAGCTTAGGATGGCAAGTGTTTTCAATAACAAACGAATATTTCTCTTTAAGACTACTGTCAGATGTATGGCCAGTGTTTTCAATAGAAAACGTACATTTCTCTTTAAGACTACAGTCAGATGCATCTTTAGTTGAGCAAATAAAGAGGTAGAATTATAAGGTACGCGTTCAGACGTTGGTTAGGACAAGGTTTCAACCAATTTTAAACTCTTATGGAGCCATTGTTGTATAGATGAAGAAAATACAGTTTGGTGGACTCCTTATAAAATTCTTCCAATAGTTCTATAAATTGTATTGTTGGAGACACCAGATGCCTAAACAGATGAGAGTTTCAATACGATGGTAGGAAATGTAATGCATGAATTGTTTACCAATTTAAAGCGATAGAGCATTCTGACAGCCATGATGTATGGATAAATCACGTGCTGATTACTCTGCAACTAAGTTTTAGTATATTTTCTTTAAAACAGTAACACAATCAAGATTTGTTTCAGAGAAAAATACTTGCTTATTTTAAAGAAAATAAACTGTTCTAGAAAACAATGTTCTCAGTTCACTGCTATTTTAGCTTTTATGCAGTTTAATTTTTGCTTTAAATTTGGAATACATAAAATTATTTTCTGAGTAAACATTTGAAAATGTATTTTCATTTATTACCCCCAAATGGCCTACTCTATGACTCTTCTTTTTTCACCTCCTTTGGGCATCCATGTCCTTAATTTTGGGGGCGGTTTTCGTATAATTACATTTCTTTGGGCCAAGTCAAGCAATATTTTGCTGATTTTGAAGTTTGAGTAAGGCTTCTTCTTTTATCTCTCAATCAAATGTTTCTTTAGTTAAATAAAAAACTATAAAAGTATTTGACAAAAGTTCGACCAAAAGGAGCGCCGTTTTGATTTTTAAACAGTTTTTTATAAAGGGCCGTGGACAAACCTTATGGAAATTGGATTTCGGTGGATTTGCCTGAAACAGTGATATGTTGTTGATTTTGTTATCCAGAGAAAAAGTCTTCATGAGTGTCTGGTGTTGCACTGCAAGATTGTTGAGTTTTATTTCACCTTGGCACTGGCTTTGGTATGCGTGATATGGGAAAACGGCTGCGGTTCTCGTTTCGAATTGGTTGGTTTAGGTGAGTCTTTCATCATCTCATTGCAGGGGTCTGGATTATTTTTAATCCGATGTTTGAGGGAAGGGTGTTGATAGATGAATTCGTCTCCCCTCTCATTTCGGAGTACCAGATTATTAGGAATTTTAATATTACGAGTATTTTTGTACATCCGTTTCTGGATTCAACTATCCATCTACAATTGGTAACTAAACGGGATTTATTACTTTGCTCACTTGAGAGATGCTTCTGACCATGTACTAAAGATCTGCCATTTTGTGATCAATACAAAGACATTCAAGTAAAGATATTGCATCTCTATACCCTCGATCTACTACCAAAAAAAGAATAATTTTCCTCGAAACATTCACTTATCTCGCTAATATTATGTTCAAATGGTTGCGGAGCATTTGCGCATCATTATACCGAGAATATGAGAAATAAGACAATAAAATTGCAAATATGTATCCATTCGATGCAACAATAAGTGCATGATATTAAAGGTGATGATGATCTTTATGCAAATAATAAGATTGCTGCAAGACTCTAAAGTTACTGCTTCTCTCAATTCGACTATACCTTTCGTCAAAAAATTTTAAACTGCTATATTTTGGAAAGGGTAGGTAAAAGAGAGAAGCATATATACATTCAGCCTCACCGACCCAAATAACATATAATTCGCGAGTTTCTTATTTCTGCGTCTAAAAATGTTAAAAATTAACAAAATTGGAATGCCATATTATGGAAGTAGGAATTGTTGTTTTCTTATTCTGCATTAACGTGAACAAAAATAATATAATTTGAGGTTTTTATAGTTTTGGGACTAAAAGAGCAAAATTCGAAGAAATTGAACTATTATATTTCGTCAACGTCAACAGCTAGAAACGTGCTGATTTTATACTTAACATTCTCGTGACTAAAATAAATTGCGTTATGTTTTATACTGCTATTACCATGGGGAAAAGTTAGCAAACTAACATCAAATTTGACCTTTGACCTCGAGGTGACTACTTTTTTCACAAATTGTATTTAATGCCCCCATACCGTATGTCAAAACATAATTTCAATATGTCTTGCCGTTTCCGAGACATACACGGTTCAATATTTGCTTTTGACCTCGAGGTGGCCACTTTTTTCACAAATTGTACTTAATGCCACCATGCCGAATTTCAAAACAGAATTTCAATATATCTAGCCGTTTTCGAGATATACTATGACGGTTCTCTTGGTAAGTGAAGAATTCCTTCCTCCCGGAGTACCAATCCGTACAATAATTTGCCGGGCAGTAATTAAACGTGTACGTCCCACTTCTCTTGAAAAGAGCGCCGTGGGATAATATAGCTTCCGCGATAACGAGCGAGGACAAAGGCAACCCTACTGCTCACCCTTGGGGTCCTGTATAATACTTCCAAACCAGTAAGCCAGTGAATTCCGGAGACAAAGGTTGGTGGAACGGTAATACCGATAATAGGTCCTCTGAGCCCCGAAATAATGTAAAAACGCACAAAAATCAACAAATAAATGAATGTGTGCAAATGGCGGGAAACGGTCATAAAGTGCGTGGCGAACGTTGAAACACTTGAAAATGGGTGGAAAACACTGTATTTCGGCAGAAAACCACGTTTTTAATATTTGGAGCCCCGGCTCAAAAAACCACAAATCTGCGGAGCACTTCTACTGACTCCGACCAAAATATTGAAAAATGTCACTTTTGGTGAAACTTCACGAAATAGCTTAATAGAAATGTTTTCTTCAGTATTCCAATAAATACTAACACTTTTCACACCATTTAGAGTACTTTATTACTCTTTTCAGAAATCGAACTTTTTCCGGAATTATGGTAT
>JAGDQP010070046.1:0-10810 GCA_022664845.1 Lepisma saccharinum
CTCCCTTTAATGTTTCATTGTCCTATGGGCTACTGTAGAAGCTTTGCCAATTTCGTTTTTTTTTCAATCAAATTCAGTATGGAGATTCGACATAAGCATCCTGGCACCAGTGCTTTATCGAATGTGTTAAAATGGAGGAAGGACTGTTTGACGACACAGATTAGCTTGAATCTAATTGGTCTTACGGTGCCTTGACAACTATATCAAAAAAGTAATTACACCACGGTTGAAATAGCATATTGATCAATTACAGTTTCCGAACATAATAAGCAAACAATGTTCCATGCATTTCATTATTCTATGAGCATATGTACCGAGAAGTTCCAACATAGGATGTGCCGACAACCGAGAAAATTTTTTTTCTAAGGTCCTATATTTTTGCCATTGCCAACATGTACGATTTCTAGTATCAAAATGGTGTCGATTTTTGACACATAGATTTTGAAATTGAAACCAATTACCCATCTTTTCCACAGTTTCCGAGAACATTCAACTCTACGAAGCAAGGTTTATTGATTTAAATCAAAGGGAACGTTAAATCGCAAGATATTTTTAACATCCATGATTTAAATCAAAATTACTTTTATTTAAAATAGGAATGAAGTGCAGTATTCCCACAAAGAACCATACAGAGTAGTAGTCTGTATTCGAAAATAGCTACGAATTTCTTTCTGGATTCAAAGAAGTGTCTTGTCTCGCCGCTAGCTTTCTCTGAACTTAATAGCTTACTTCCTTAAAGATCCTGGTAAACTTAAGTTCTGAGATTGGTTCAGCAAAACTTATTAGCATAAATATGGTAGTACCAACCAATTATAAAATGTGATACGAACCCAAGCAGCACACTCACTTACAAAAGGCGTCATATTTTGGTCGATAACCAAAATCACGTCTTTCTTGTGAAATTTACGTCGCTATTACTTGACAATTTTGTCTTTTAATTGATGTAATTCTGTCATGTCTCATGCTCTAGTTTTTGACGACATAATAGATTATATTTCTTTTCGATAGCGACTGGTTCGTGATCCTAGCCAATTGGAGTAAAACAGTGAAATTGTCGGATTCAACTGTTATACGTGGGTGCTAACGTATAACAGTTGCTGCTTTCTTCAATGCGATTAAGATGCAAAAGCACCTGAATCAAACGATTGTTTTGGGAGAGATTTTTTCATTTATATGTTTATTTGAAACAAATAACTACAGGAACAAGCTATCACTGGAGGAATTTTACATACGTCTTTTTTGTGACATTTATCCGTCATTCGGACGTCTTTCGCATCAATTTTCGACCTAAAAATGACATTTCACATGTGTGCTGCTAGGAAAGAACATAATCTACATATCTAACAAAATGCACGGAGGAATGATCACAGTTTTTGTATCAAACAATGCATCATGGAATAGTCACGTGATTTTGGAATACATTACAACATAACGTCACTAAACACACTGTAGACTAGAGGTACCATTTCTACAGACTGGTGCAAGGCATTTATTCAATGATGTATCTGGTACCACTAAGTAACTTTACTTCCGGCATTTTGTTAACGTATGTTCATACGACAGATTCACACATTCACAACCATTTGCAATGATGTACAAATCACTCATTTGCGCATAAGCATACACACAATCTCATCTTCTAAATCTACATGCTTTTACTCTCACTGCTATTATACAAGTCCACCCGATACATTTTATTAAAACCTCTGATTTGTACGTACTCAACGCTCTTTCGATTTCGATGCCCGCATCTCATAACGATTATCGGCCCAGTAAAAATTTGTTCCATCTCCTCCAAAGATTTATCTTTGGTTTCAGGCATTATAAGAAAGAATATGGTGAAACCAATAGCAGCCAATGCAGCATACATGTAGAAAATTCCTTAAAAAAAAGAAAAAAAAATCTTTGTAATTATTTAGCAACGAGAAATTCCCTGCAAATCTAAATTTCAGTTTACGTTAGTATCAGCGGCGTAGCCAGAATTTCATTTCGGAGGAGTCCACCACTTTCTTTAGGCAATCCAGGCTTTGTTTGTATACTAAAACTATATTATTAAGCCTAAATTTACACTAATTTTCAAAGAAATCAGAATTTCGGATTGGCTCCTGACCCTTTGGACATTCCCTTGGCTACACCACTGGCTAGTAGACAAAAAGTACAGGGAAAAAAGGACCCATCGATAGGTATAAGAAGCTTTCAAGATAAGTGTTTTTAAACATCTATTTCTGTATAGAAGCTCTTGTTAACATCTATTACATACTTTTTCTTTAGTTCACAATGGTTCGTGGTGTTCTCCAATCTTGAACGTTAATTTAACTCATTTTCCAGTGTCATACAATGACGAAATTTTGCACAGCAACGTAAGTCGGGCGACAATACAATACTGAATTGTTCCATTCATATATATCTATATCTTAGAAGCATATTTTAATTCTTAAACAATTCGTACTAAAAAGTAACAAATAATTTTCTATATGCATGACTAAAAGCAAAACCATTGGGTGCGCCAATTGAAGAATTTTTATTGTCTGTATATGAGAGCGCGCCGCATGCTTTTCTTTTTAGTCACGCATGATCAAAATTATTTTTACTTTAATACTAATTGTTTAAGAAAAGTATGTTTTTTAAAAGTTTATTATTATAATTATTATTTTCTCTTTACGTATTTGCTCTGCACGGAATCTCTTCTCTCCCAAAATGACAAGTTCATCCTCAAGTTCCACTAAATGCCAAGACATGGTCTCAAGATCGCAATTTTGCTTAAAACTGCAAATAAGCCCCTTCTTTTTCTGTGCCCTTCAAATGCATTCAACAGAAACTAATTTTTGGTCTTGTTTCAAAATTCCGTACTTTACCAAAACAAAGTACTGAAACTATTCTCTTTGAACATTTAAGTAACAAGTTAGACACTTTGTATAAAATCTTAATTTACAACAAATTAAGGTAAATTCCAATTCCACAATTGTAAGTACTTGATGTGGATAAAAATAACAATATATGTAGTGGAAACGTCCAAGCGACTTTTGAGTAGCGATGATGATTCCAGTAGAAAATAAAAAACAATTAAAATTCGATGATAGCTGGATACAATACGACTACTTCAGCGAATACCACATTACGAATACAGAAATGAAGATAATATGGTTGGATGGATGGAATAAAGGAGGAAACAAACGTTTAATTTTAACAGGAAAGGATGTTGTTTTAATAAGAACATTTGATTAGACACACTGAATTGAATATGAATTTTATTTGTTGTCTTTAGGTATCTAAGGCTCAGGCCAGGATAGGGGAAGGGAAAGGATTCGGGAAGAAGTTGGCTAGGGCCTACGATGAAGGTGTCATACGAGCATTTGCCTGGTGTGACTGAGAAACCTCAGTCAGGATGATAGGCTCCTGGGATCGAATCCCCGGCCTCCCAAATCCTACGCCAACGCGCTACCACTGAGCTACGGTAGATCAGTGATTAGACTCACGTGTATATAGAAAGGAAGCGATTACATTTTCAGAAACGAAACAATAGGATCACATCGTACATAATCCTTCAGTGATCACCAAACAATGGAACTACGAGAAACACAAAGAAAACCTAAATGTCTACACAGCTTGTAGTATAATGAAAGTTTAATAACATTAAACATAAGTATTCCTCTGTCCATATACAGAGTATCGCTAAAATAATGGCGCAAACTTTGGGAGCTGCTTATTTACATCAAAAGAACAACAAAATGTTACTTTAAAGAAATTCAAAATCATGCGTAGTTTCGGAGCTACATGCGCTCAAAATTATGCGACATCGTCACAAATGACATCATATCTCAACACAAACTTTGGTAAGCTTAATTTTTATATGGGCCAGTCTAGTAACTTTGGACTACAGACCGTCACGATTCGCCTTTAGATGTTAAAATCCATACCAATCCCCTTTCCGGGACTCGAACCCTGGACCTTCGAGCCGATGGCGTACCTCCGCAGACCGCTCGTCAACCCGGCCGCCATATCTCGACACATGATGACGTAAGCGGGGTCAGCTTAGCAAATCACACTCGAAGTAGTACCCGCTACATCCATTTAAGCAATGTTTATGATTGTGAGTGCCTCATAGACAGGTTTCGCAACGTAAGAATTTCGTAGTCAAGGAATTAAATGGTAATAGGGCAGGCATAGAAATCGTCTTTAAGCTGCTTTCGCCAACATAACTTAAATAGGTGTGTTGGGTACTACTTCGAGTATGACTTGCTAAGCCGACACAACTTACGTCATGGTGTCGAGCTATGATGTCATTTGTGACAATGCAGCTATAACTTTGAGCCTCTATAGCTCCTAAAATGCGCATAATTTTGAATTTCTTCAAAGAAACATCCTGTAAATAATCACGTCCCTAAGTTTGGACCATTATTTCAGGGATACAATGTATATTTCATTAACATTTCCAATACATACTTATTCAAGTTCTTTCCTGGAACAATGAAAAAATTTAATACCGCGAATACTGTTTGTAGGTTCATGATTTGCACTGTTACTTCATTATTTTGCCTCTTTGAAAAAAGCAAGCGCATTATCTACCAGTATTACTCAATGGAGGTAGTTTCCCGAAGTACCTGTCACACGGTTACTTGTAGTTTGCACTATTGGGTGATTAAGGCTTTAAATGTTCCAGTTATTTCTCAGCGCAATTAACTGTTGTATTTCAAAAAGAAAACATGAAAAAATAAATAAAATGGCACATTAAAAATAAAGTTTAAAGAAATATCAGTCCGAAAATATTATTGCGCGATATCGAACGACATATATTGGCTGATATCGTTCGGAAGAGTATCATGTGTGGTATGTACAATATGTCAAAAGTAAAAAGATATTTGATTTCCAGCATGAACTCTTACAATATTGTCAAAATGATGTTCGTATCTTGTCTCGAATACACTCGGTTTTCCAATCTCATTGAAGGTAAGGGCTTCAAGGTTTTCTTCATACCCCAGCCATCGCTGCAAGTGCAATGTAATGTTTTCGTTCATGCTATCTCAAAGAAAATCCCATCCCCATTATTCTACCATTAGGATTTCATCACGGTACAAATTTTGGTTTCAGTATATGAAGTTTAAACATGACGTTGAATTCAAAAGCTATGAACGAGGCGGCGAAGTTCTATTCAAACATTTCAAATTCGATGGCTATGATAAAAATACTCGTACAGCGTAGGAGTACTAAGGTTGTTACACAACTTAGATATCATCCTTTAGAGAGGGAAGGGCCCAGCTTAAATAACCATATGACGAAACCATGGCAAGAGAGGAGTTTTTACAAAATACCTGTAAAGTCAAATTGGTATCTATATGGAAATGTGAATGGCAAAAACAAATAAAAGACTGGAAATTCACACTTTTCTTCAAGACCATTGTTCTAATATTGAAGAACCATTAAGTCTTACAGATGCATTTAAAGGTGGGCGTACTGAGTGCTTTCATGACCTACAAAAATGCTCGGAAACTGAGACAACAGAATATACAGATTATATTTTGTTATATCCGTGGATTATGGGTAGAAAACCACTTCCGTTTGGTCCTGTAACCATCCATAAGGGGACGGATATGCCAGATCCAAGTCAAGTTTACGGTCTTGTCTTTTGTAAGGTGTTACCGCCTACTGATCTAGCCATCCCACTATTGCCTTTTAATGAACATAACAGGCTAATATTTCGTGTTTGTAGAACTTGTATGGAGGAATTACATACCGAAGATTGTACTCATAGAGACGAACAACATGCCATGAAACGTATATATTGCACAGCAGAGCTCCATGCCTCATTAGAAAAAGTCTATATGATATTCCATACTTACGAAATCTGGGAAATGGAGATGACAGAAGGTTTACTTAAACCCTATGTGAATACGCTTTTCAACATGGAAAAAGAAGCTTTTGAATTTCCCGAGGATTGTCTCACTGAAGAAGATAGGCAGCAGTATATTACTAATTATTTTCATCACGAGGGAATTCAGTTGGAGTATGATAAAATCGACAGAAATGAAGGACTACGATACATTTCAAAAATATTTTTAAACTCTTTATTCGGGAAGAGGGTCAGAGATGCGACCTCCCCAAAACAAAGTTTGTCAACACAAGAATTTAATGTGATTGCCTATTCTCCCCACTTAGAAATCCAACATGTTGTCCTTATAGGCGATAAACTTCTTGTTTCATATCGTGATTTTGAAAACGAAAAAACACCCTATGCATTTAGCAATGTCGTCATTGCTGCCTTTATTTAATACAAACGCTCCATTGCGTTTGTATGAAGCCATGAATATAGTCGGTATTGAAGGTCTCTTGTATTGTGATACTGATAGTATTATATATGTTAGACGCCGTGACGAGCACCTCTGCTAGCTGTAAGTGATTACCTTGGCCAATTAGAAAATGAAATTCCTCCAGGCTGGGAAATGCATATATTTATTGGAGCTGGCCCTAAACATTACACTTACTAACTAGAAGAACTAGCTACAGGTAAACTTGAACCTGTGACTAAAATTCGAAGGATCATCTTGAATCAACGAACTCGTAAGGACATACCTTTGGGGCAAATGTTAATTTAATAACGCAAAAGTATGAAAGTAAGCAAATCTTTACTCCAAATCATATTCTTGGAAATCCCGACTACCGTGTCGTGTGTAAAGCACAAACAAAAAGACATGCTATTGTCCAACATCACAAGTAGCGAGAATTAAATCCGTCCAGTAGTGAAAATTATTTGACTGCTCCATACAGCTTTCGTAGTAGTAGTTAAACAAAACAAAAGAACTGTAAATTTGAAATCTGTTATTCTTTGAATTTTATTTATATACATTCTAAGTTGGCACTCCAACTTACTTTCACTATCACTTTTTTAACAAAATATGTTTTTCTAAAATCAAGTTTTTTACAATATCTGTACATGTCATTGATTTTGTGTAACAAACTACTTGTACAGTTCATTTTGTTTCTAATGCGTCACAAAATAATGGGATTGTATCCTACTATGTAGACTACATTATTTCACACAACGCTGTTTTATTCAATAAGTATTGTTTAAGTTTTCTTTTTATTTCGATATTCTTGCATTCTAGCAAAAGACAAAAATGTGTCCTACAAGTTAGACAACATTGCTTTGCAAAAGTTGTGTCTCTTTTTTTTATAAATCACTGTTTCATTCTATGAAAACAAATATGTATCCTGCCAGTTTGAGTACATTATTTTTAGGTGACTTTTTTATTACAATGTTCTTTTACTCTACGAAACGACAAAATATGTGTGTCCTGAAAGTTAGACGACCGTGCTTTGTACGAGTTTACTTTTGCTGTGTCATCATCTTTGCAATTTCAATATTTTGTACAACTTGACTGTTTTTATACCTTGTCCCGGAAATGTTTAAGAAAATCAGTACGGTTCCAGTTCTATGTAATAATAAAGCCAAAATTATGAATACTTGTGAAACTGTTTGCTTCTATTGTGCAATAAAAACTTTCGTCAATAGAATCTCTGTTTTTTATTTTATTCCTGTTAAAAGGACCAAGGCGAAGCACCATACAAATAGTTTTTTGTCCACAACCAAAAGTATATTGTTTCTTGGTACTCATCATTTGTTACTATCTCCATATATGTGTTCATAACCTTTGCAATTGTAATGTCTTTATCTGGATGCGTCTGTAAAGAGATTCCGTAAAGATTATTACTCTAACCGGAATAAGTTAACGTTTCTAAAACACCGTCTTTCAAAGCTTTCAGTGAAAGGTTAGTACAATCATGATATCCAGTTTCTATCGGGACATCATAAAAGCAGGCTACACACTTCAAAGCAAATTTCGGGTTCCAATGTCTATAGTATTGTAGATATAATCCACACTCACTTCTAAACTGGAACATTCACAAACGGACATTGTACCTGTAAGTAGGCTCAAGTCCAGTGGTTCATCGTCTTTATAGGATTTCCTGACCAATCACAATACCTTGTCTCACTGTCCGATGTACCATTTCTGTAGCCAATACAATCAGAGTAAAGACAAATGTTTAAAGCAGGTCTAAAAGCTCGAATATCGTAGAAAATAGCGTATTTATTTAATTCATTTGCGTTCACAGCGCTTCTATCCATCCATAAATGGCTTCAGTGTTGTATAGTGCACCAATACATTACCTAACACAAACAAGTGTCATAAATATTAAATGACTCCAAATTCCAAGTTCCCTGTTTTGGCTGTTTCAAAACTAAAAATTTCTCGGGATCTGGGACCCGAGAAAGTGTGAATTTTGAAAACGGACGAGTTTTTTTTAGAAATCTGAGTTTGAGTAGTATGCAAAAGTTGTAGAATGTTATGTTTGTTCACCGAAACACAGCCGGATCAAAAAATCTAGCCGGGCACCGAAGCCCAAGAAAATTTTTGGTTTGAAAACGGCCAAAACCGGCCATATTTGACATGGCTTCATTTCGTACCAATATACAACTTTTCATAACTACTCAAACCCCAACATGTGGAAACTGTCATCGTATTTTTATTATTTAGCAAAAAAACAGTTGGAACTTTTATAGGTACAGGGGTAAGGTTAAATACTGTTTTAGGATGGTCATATTTGGCATCGCTTTATTACGTACCAATATACAACTTTTGATGACTACCCGAACCCCAATATCTAAAAAAATCTGCTCACCCTAATATTCGTGCTAAGTACAAAAAGTGTAATTTTTTATCATTTAATCAACATCATTTAATAAATTTTATCTGCTTCACTTTATTCCTGGAATGAAACAGTACCGAGATATCACCTCTCAAACTGGAGCACTTCTCGCCAGGGACGTATTCATTGGTCTGGAGCTCCCGAAATTCATATATTTTTGTAAAATCCACATAATTGTGCTTATTTTACAAAAAGGTCTGAATTTCGGGAAGTCCAGACTCCCTAAATATGTCCCTGGAGAAAAGTGCTGCTGTGTGGGAGGTGAAGCTACGAGACGTAGCTTCTCGGTGGTGTTTATTCCAGGACGAAATTAATGCAGAAGTGACTTTAAAAAAGATAAAAGAAAAAATGAATTGTATGGCAAGTAAAAGAAGTGACTTCTGTTGATTAAATGATTAAACTTTTTGTACAGTTCGCACGAATATATCAGCTCCTATTTTGGTACCTTGCAGTTAATATGGGCAGCTTCTTTTATGTGACCTTTATTTAGGATGTAGATTGTCCTAGGAAAATTGCAGGGTAGGTTTCAATATTATTTTATTGACGGTTTCCTTGTGAGTTCAATTTTGAAGTAAATATTTCGAATTTGAAAATCCGAGAAGGCTACTGCCGAAACTGACTTACGTTGTCAAAAATCGTTTAATTTTAGCAACATGTATGAATTGTTGCATGCTGAAAGATGTTAATAATGTCTTTCTGTCTAGTGTCTGAAGATTTGTCTCTATATGCAAATTTTAGTATTTGACTTACTAGGATTAAGTATTGCTGTATATTCGTGTAATGCAATAAAAAAACTAAGTATAATTGCTATAAACATTAACATTGCGATGCAGTAAATGCAGACAACTTTAAAAAATGCCTAATAAGTTAAAGATGTTAAACTACAAAGTAGTAGTCTGCATTCATAAATAGCTATGCATTTCTTTCTGGTTTCGAGGAATTTTCTTGCTTAGCCGTTAGATGTCTTTGAACACCCAATAGCTTATTTTCTTAAAGATCTTGGTAAACTGAAGTTCTGTGATTGGTTCAGCATTTCCTCTTAGTTGAAATAAGGGAGTACGAATAAGGGAGTACGAACCAATCACATTTTTGAATTTATCAGAATGTTTAAGAAAATGAGCTATTGATCTCAAAGACATCTAGCGGCAAGGAAAGAAACTTCTTCCAAGCCAGAAAGAAATGCGTAGCTAGTTATCAATACAGGCTCCTTATCTCTATGGTTGTCTGTGGTTAAACAAACATAGGCTCGTATTGTTAATTGTAGGTATCGTTTGGAAAATTATTGCAAAAAGCATAAAATGATACTTTGCTTACAAGAAAACCGTCAATGAGGTCATATCGAAACTTATTTTGAAATTTCGCTAGAATCTACTCCTGTAGAAAAGACATAAAAAATAATAATCATGAAGCTGCCCAATTTAAATTCAAGATCCCGAAATAGGGTATGAATATTGGTACGAAGTATACAAAAATGTATTTTATATTATTTAATCAACATAAATTACTTGTTTTTCATCTTCTTCCTGGAATGAATCACTGGTGCGTTGTAATGTTTCCTCCCATACCGCATCACTTTAACACTACACTCCCCAACAGGGACGTTTTATCTCTCGAAATTCAGATACTTATTGAAAATTAGGAAAAATTACATGGATGTTTTACGTAAATTTGACACAAAAACAAATCTCACAACTCTCGAGGATGCTTGACCACCCCCAAACGATCTTTTCTGCTCCTCGCTGAAGGTAGACCGCAGTTAGCTAAAAATTAAGCATGCTTACTTTCTCTATGTTGTCTTAATTGCTTAAGGTTTCGTAGAGTTGTTCAAAATCCAATTTACCAACATCTGCATGTCTCGTCCTTACAAAAAACCATCAATGAGCTCATATTCAAACCTCTCTGAAATTCCGATGCAAGAAGCTATGTTCTATAAACAAGTTGTATATACAAAGTAGGCCTATAAACTAGTTGATCTTTAGAACTGCAACAAAATCTCTAGATCGAAGTTGCCACATTGCAAGGGAAAGCAGCTATCCAACAGAAACTGGGCATCCCTTCAGTGAGTATAAACTGATTGAATTGTTTATTACGTCCTAAGTGAACTAGT
>JAGDQP010070047.1:0-10810 GCA_022664845.1 Lepisma saccharinum
GAACTACTGGCATAGTTTGTACACAAACATAACGAAAGTATGTGGAAAAACATGTTGAATAGTGTAGAATATTATGTAAGTTTTCAACCGTATACTGCAGTTTAAAATTTGTATTTCCTACTACGACTTCTGCTAAGGAAGTCCGGAATTCCGTTGGTACCAAGTTTTCGCTTACTTGATGCCGGTTTGGTAAACTCTCCTAATTCTCTATCCGATGAGCAATGTTAAGAGCACTGCTCTGAACAAACGAAAGATACCAGGCTTTTCAAACCTGTTTTATTAATTAGTTTCGTTAAGACTGACAAAAAATTATATTTCCAGTCAAAGCACATGTATGACATTTAGACTCGTTATTCCATACTTTATTCTTTATTCCTTTAGACTCTTTATTTCTTTATGACCCTTTATTTCCTTACACTTCCTTCCATTCACACTAATTGCCTTCTATTCGCTATCTTGTACCGTTTGACGAAACAGCCTTTTATCTTCACCAAACTCTTTCCTATTTATACTAAAAGTTTATGATTTTGTCTTAAAAAATCCTGGTATTGTTCTAAAAATTCCTGATTTTGACATTTTGATTATTCTTTTTTCCATCTTTACTTCTCCCGCATAACAAAATAGCCTCCGGTTGTGAAACGGCTATACTTGTAATACAGTTAATTTTACCTATTTTAACTTACTATTTTACATACTACATTTTTGTGTGCATTAATAGACAGATTTCAAATTGTGCTTGGAGTCATATAGTAGGACAAGACCTAACTAGTTACTTTCATTTTAGGTTATTTCATATCTTTCCCGTACTTTTTGACGAATATCCCGTAATTTATTCATCCAAAAGGTGGCAACCCTACCTATATTGTAGTATTAGAGATGGTTAATTTTCGTTTCTGGAAACCAGAACATTCATTCAAATGAACGATGTTGTAAATTGAACTGATTGAACTAAAAAAACATACCAGAATGATCCATCATGACTCGTAATTGAGTACAATTTATTTCAAAAAGAGAGGACTGAACGAAAGGTAGGAAAATGTGAATTGTTTCTACTCAATTGTACGCCTTTTTTCCAGTCTTAGTGATATAAATGAAATTAAATTTCATTCAGAAACTATATTGTGTAGAATATATTATTCCTTTTACAAATGAGGTGTCTGTACGAATAAAACTCTATGTGTTACCTTTTACCATGGAACATAGACTTTTATTCGCGCATACGCCTCAAATTTAAACATATGTTCATAGCATATTATTTAGTACTTTTTGGAAACAAGCTTCTCATTACATTAATATATATGAGATTCTCGTAAAAGTAAGACCCACTAAACCAAAGAGAAAAGATACAAGCTTTAGCGTCAAAGTAAATGTCTGGCCAGCATAGGTTACTTTCGTCCTCAGAGTTCGGGATTATTCTGAGAGACAAAGGTATTATTAGATCGTTTTAAGCAATGTCTCAAATCGGACCTCCACAAGGGTTTTGAGGGCCCCACCAACAAACAAATAGAAAACGCTGGTATTTTGCCTTCCTGTTTCGAGTGTCCTAAACCAAATTAGCCGGAAGTGTATGATAGTTACTTCTACACTTCACAAGTGTAAAAGAAAGGTATAAGAACTGAGTTTTTGGTAATGGAGTGAACAGAATTTCCGTTTGATTTCCATTTTGTAAAGCTGCACCTATCTGGAAATTTTAGAGTGAATACATTACCATTTTATTGTTTTAATAATGATATATGGATATACATAACCTATGTACTTATTTTAAAGGTCAAATGATTAAGGTGTAGGAATGAGGTTGTGAAAGTGGGTAGAGCAGGAAAGTTGGAATATTGCTTTTATATTTGTTGAGCTATTGGTCGTGCATCCAAGCTTGTCATATTCTTGTGTAATTTCATTTCCGTGACGAGATGGAATGTCTTTGCTGTTTATCATTTTTCCGAACTGTGCTGTGCTTTTATAAGTAGGGTAGAAGATCGTGGTAGATGATGTTATGTCTTAATAGTTTATGTTGCATTTGTTGAGGAAAGTTATTACGAATAATCTTTTTGTCTTTTGAAGTTGTGATGTACTTTTCTCGACTTTCCTGCATAAATATGTGTATTTATTATTGGTATTTGGTTAAAGAGTTTATCTTTGTTTGCGGTGCACATCTTTTTCATAAACCTAATTCAGTATCTCTCAAATTTGTTATTTTTTTTAATCTTTATTTTTGAATGAAAGAGTTCGTGGCCATAAGTAATAGAGGGTCTGAGAAGAGACTGGTATAATCTAGTTTTTATTTCAGAAGGAAGTGAAGATCTAAAGAAATATTTTAGAGTTGAGTCCGTTTTAAGGCCTAAAGCTTAACTATCTTAATGTGGATAGATTTTTTAGTATTTTTTGGATAGATTGTTTAGTTTTTGATTGTAATGAATTTTTCCTTATCTTTTTTGTACCTTTACCGGATGGATAAAATATGATGGATTGTCTTTTATTTTGGTTTAATTGGAGTATCCAAGTTTGGCACCAGTCCACGAATTTATTGGTTACTTCTAGAGTTTTAATTGCAGCATCCGTAGTTTTAGCAGATATCCAGTAGGCTGTGTCATCAGCAAATAGAACAAAATTTGTTTGTTCCTCTTGAGGCTCTGGAGTGTCGTTGACATATATTGTGTAAAGTATAGGGTTCAGAGCCGCACCCTGTGGGACTCATTTTTGTATGTTTATATTATTGGAGAGTTCGTTGCCTGATTTGATCTGAGTGGTATTATTTATTAAGAAGTTGTTTATCCATATTATCGTTGACATTGGGATGTTTAACGCAAATAACTTGTGCAGGAGAGCGTCATACCAAATCGTTTCAAACGCTGCAGTAAAGTCCATAAATACGGCAGCGGCCCTTCTCCCCTTGTTCTATGTACATTTTGCTCCCTCGTGGTATTTAAGATATGTGTTACATGGAACAGGTCTTCCCCTAGTTTTAGTCTCCTCAACTTTATAGAGGGTGAATCCTATGCTAATTCTGTTGGTGATTAGATGGCTAACTGAATTTGGATTTCTTGTAAATAATCTAACAAGCGGAAGTGGCCTGTTTGCATTTCTAATCCTTGGAGCATAGTAATGGTGAAACCCTTTTTGCTTGATGTGTTGTTCTAAATCTTCTATATTTATATTTGTAGATATTCCTTTAATTACACAGGTGAATGTTGTTGTGGAGGGTTGCTTTTGAGGTTCTTTTCTTCAAAAGTATTCATTCTTGCTGATGAACCAAAGTCGGTGTCATTGTAGATCCTTAAGAAACGGTCTTTATCCGTTTTCTCTCTGAAAGTCATTCTAAATTCAGTATGCTATTTCATAGGAAAGATAAATAAGCTTAAATTCGGCAGTCTTGAGCGAATTTTCATTTCTAGTGTTAATGGATTTAAGAGATCTTCAAGATGTTGCTTAGAATGATAGCATGTTTCATGTTAGTTTCGTTGTTTATGGTTTCTGAATTGCTCTCTTTCTCAGTTTCCCCCCTTGTATCTTTGATAGTAGTTTCATATTTGTTTTTTATTGTTTTGTGTTATTTACAGTATTATCAATTTGCTTAATTTCCTAGCGGGAAGCTGTAGCCTCAATGTTATTTTCGAGATGTTTATTGGTATTTTTTGGTGTCGAACGTGTTGGATTATTATGGCTCTTCCCTTGATTATTCGCTTTTCTGTCCTGTGCCCTGTCTATTTTACTATCCTCAACAGAGTTGAGAGTCACTGATTTTGTTTTCTGTAGCTTCTCTCATTGTACTACCTATTTCTGTATTAGAGTATTCATCTGGTCTGATTTCAGCTACCTGTTCATGATATATTTCCTTGTCGCTAGAAATTTCGTTTTCTTGTTTTTGTAATTGTAATCTCCTAGGATGGATTTCTCTAAGTTCCTCTGTTTTGCTAAGTCTCTTTTTTCCAAGGTTGTTGCCAGTTTTATTCCTTGAACCCATCATGGTTTATGATTTAGGAAAATATTTAGATAAGTTAGAGATTGTGTGATACATCTACAACTAAAAGTAGATAGTATATTTGTGTACTCTTACTGTCAAACTATTTTAAATATTCTATCTAGGTCCCTAAATAAATAATTCAGTTTATGGTCTTTTATCCCTAACTGAACCAATATAAACCTATCTGTTGGGTCCCGGGATTACTGAAGCGTGGTGGCCTTTAAAACGACGTTCCTTGCTTATTAATAGGACATTTCAAAATTTAATTGATCCTATTTAATACTATTGTCCTTTTTAAAGAGGATTACTTTATGTGTGACTATTTTCTTTATGAGGTGTGAGCAATCCTACGCATATCCACTCTTTAGAGCTGGAGATTCATTAGCCTTGTCCAACCTGCTCTCAAATCACAAAGTGCCAATTAACAAACGTCCTCCTTCAACGAGTCCCTACGCTACTGTGACAAACTTTGGAATAAATGTAAATACCTGTGTCCGTAAGCAGTAAGGTCTTCAGTGCAGCCAAAACTTGCATGCCCTTTATTCGTCTATCTTTTACATATGTTTTGAAAGAGAGTCTCTGGTTTAAAGTTACACCTAAGTATTTTGCTGAACTGGTGGGTTTTATTTTTAAGTTGTTTATACAAATTTGTTTATTGCTTTTTTGTCTTTTCTTAGACCTTTTCCATTAGGATAAAATATGACGAACTGTGTCTTGTTTTCGTTGAGTTCCAGTCTCCATGTCTTACATCAGGAAGTGAATGAAGCAGCTTTTTTTTTTTTTTTTTGTAAATTATTTATAGAAGTTTTAGCGTATCTGGCAGAGGTCCAGTAAGCCGTGTCGTCAGCAAAAAGGCCAAGTTGCGGGGGATTATTTTCAGAAGCAGGTATGTCATTCACATATGCTGAATGTAATATGGGACTCAGTGCCGCACCCTGCGGGACTCCTCTTTTGACTACAATGTCCTCTGAATATTAATTACCAAATTTGACCTTGGTGGTTCTAATTTTTTAAGAAATTTATGATCCTTCTTATCAGGGTAGTAGATAGGTTCATGTAGAATAATTTATAAATAAGTCCGTTGTGCCACACGGTATCAAAGGCCGATGTGAGATCCATAAAGATAGCTGCAGCTTTGAAGCTCTTGTTTAGTGCTATTTGAGTATCGGTAACAATACGCATCACAAGATCAATGGCTGAGACTTTGGTCCTGAATCCTGCTTGACATCTTGTGATAATGTTGGAGTCTTCTAAGAATGGGTTGAGTCTTTTTGCTAATACAGTCTCGCAGAGTTTTGCTATAGTGTTTGTTAAAGTTATAGGTCCGTAGTTAGAACAAATAAATCGGCATTTACATATATAAATTGAACATAGATCCTCAATTAAATTTCTCAGAAGACCACTAATATTAATCCCACTGTTATAGGAAGTTCGAAGGAACGGACAAGTGTTAATAAACATTACAAACAATCTTGTTTTGTTCAGAAAACAGGAAGGATAGGTACTTAGCTATTTAATAGCAGTATATATTATCGTTGATACTTTGTTGACCGATGGCATCTCCACCTAACGGGCCTTTGATCTAAAAACACACATTATACCTCGTGTCCAATACATGAACTATAATTACCTTCTTCAGTAAACTCGGTAATTTGAAAGAAAAATATCACATTTTTTTTCTTTCTCCTAATTTTGATTCATCTTCTCACGTGCTAACGTGGTTTTCCTGTCCCGATGGATATATTTATGCGGGCCGGGTGTGGTGCAAGAACCCAGTATTGAGATGCGCTGATATTTATGTATATTCACATCGATTTAAAAGTATTATTCCGCAACGTAAGGTACCCCATTTTAAGCTTCCTTCCCCTATCCATAGCAACATACTATCCTCCTCGTGTTAGAATGAGTACAATTAACGTACTTGTGTGAAATAGTTTTTATTTCATTAATAAGAGATAATTGCCTTGTATGAAGAAAGCAATAATCACGAAGGAAAAGAAATTATTCTAACAATATAACAGCTACCGCAAGTTACCACGCAACTACATGAATGTATAAAAACTTTATATCATAGTTTAAATGGTATCCGTGGGTAAGTAATACTTAAATATGCGGTGTTATTTATTATTAAGAGTAATTAAAAACGTGTTTTGAAATATTCTTTACATATTAATAAATAAAAAATAGCAGAAAATAAGAATACAGTATTTCTATTTCAGTTTCAGGAATATTTTATAGTTGTTAGAAGAAAAATGTTGAACCAATTTTACGAATGTAAAGTTAAAGCTATCCCCTGGGCCGCCCTATTCATAGTCGAACGTTCTACCGCCTGAGCTATGGCGACTCAAAAGTTTACGAAGAGATCAATTATTATTTTTTAAAAAGACTTTCAGATATGGACATACCACCAAACATCACTCACCTATAACTTCCTTTCGACCAAACTTTTGACACCCATTATAAGCTACACCTCGTGGAACTAAATAAAACCATTTTGGAGCTGCTCCATTGTAATCACTTCATGATCCTTGTACTCCTTACCTTTTTCGTATTTGAAGCAATCAAACAAAACAAAACCTAACCTAAGCTAACCTTAGTTAACTTAGCGTATTGAATCTGAACCCAAGGTTGGATAAAATATGAAATTCCATGAAGAAATGAGAGCACATGGTCCGTGAAGTGAGTTGTTCCACCATTTCTTAAGCTTGTAAATGCTCAACTCGATGTTTCTAGATCATATTCATAAAAGAACGTGTTTGTTATATGTGTGGTATCCCCCCATAAAATAATCATATATTATATTTCAGGGATTACGCCAGGAATTTGAGTTTGGGGAGTGTAAAATCAAAAATTGGAAATGTGTAAGTGCAGGTTCGCATGATTTCTATCGGTTTTTGACCACACAAAATGTAAAGTTGTTTTTTTTAAGGGGGGGGAAGAGTGACACCCTCGCAGGAGGTCTGGCGCAATCACTGTGTATTTCGTATCCTATTTTTACACGTTTATATATATTTGAAGAAATTTTGCTTATAAGCCCTTTCTGAAACTTCAGAAAAATACATATTTTCTGTTTTCTATCTTATCTATGTGTGAAAAGTAGATTCTAATAAGGTCTTTTTTCATTTTGTGCTTTTATGTTTGCATTTCCAAATTTTTGCCATTCTAGTTTGTAGTTATTTTCCACTCTTCAGGTAAAATACAATGTATGATATTTGCTTGTCTAAAAACAGGTAAATTAATTGGTTATAAGCATTAGATGTTATTTAGTTTTACAACGACCATGTGTATCCTATGCTATGAATCGCTGCATCGCAGGAGTTCAAAATTGGATCTATCAGTTGCCAAAGAGGTGTTCCAATTACGAATCTACCATACAACATGGCTATTTATCTGTGTACGTGGAGCATTTCTCGAGTTTAACATGAGTTAGTTATTAACTGGTGGTAATGAAATCTAGACACGCAATGCATGCGGAAACTTCTATTCACCCACCTTCAACAAATTGTTGAGTTCGCAGTAATTAACTGTTATTATGATAATCTTGTTATACGAATCACATCGACATTTAGTTCAATCATTATTTTTCTTAGATCGTTATTGAACCTCATTTTTAAATCAACCACATGTCAATGACAAAGAATATTCCAAACCATTCAAGCATATTGCATCCAATTCGAAGCTTCTGGTTCTTATTCTTAGCTCGTTCAACGTGTAAGAAGTATGTTTACCTCCTAAAATTTCGACCTCAAGTTTGGACTTATATAAATAAGCCACCTGCGATAGATCGACGGGAAGAAACTGGTAACAACATCAACGTTGCTAGAACGAAATCTTCGATAACGACGCCTCGAAAGAGAACTCTAAAACATGGCTAATCGATTTCGTTCGAATGTAGTTCACCGTTGTTGGAGATTGACAGGACATCTCTCGCAACACGAAAAAACATAATAACTAAACAAATATCGAAAATGAGTTATGTAAACTATCATATTCAACTCAGCGAGTTCCACAAGCTGGTACCGTTTGCGTATATAAATTTTGAACCGTTTTAAAGATACAATATTATTCCACATAGCCGTAAATAAAATAATTAAAACAGGTAAAGAGGGGCCCAGTCAGAAGACTCTGTGCATATAAGCTACTGCCGCCTATTTGAATTATCGATGTTCCGTTGGGAAAATTGCAGCGAGACCTTTCCAATGAGACCCCAACACCTTCCTATGCCTAGGAGTTCCTGAGTTGAAAATTGCCCCATCTCCAGAACCGCCTATGATATTTATTATCAATAAGTCAATTTTTAAAGACTAAGTGGGCCAGGTGATATATCACTCTGTGCTGTAATGTTTCAAGAGACCCAATGACGAAGTCAATTTTGGCATAACTCTATTCCTGTACGACAAAATGCCAGGTGAAATTGATTTGGAGAATGTATGAGCCGAATGATGACAAACATTTTGTTAAAACAGTTGAAGGAACGAAAACCAAAGGGCTACATAAGAGGTACCGTTATGTTGGAAAATATGATCGTCATGGCCACAACATGAAGTGCACTATAAAGTTTTAAATACACGAACGGAAGATGAAGTCCGAATTTCAAGAAGGCGTAATGCTAGGTGAAAGTGGCCTTCTCCATTCGTCATTGGGTTTCTTGGAACATTGCAGCACAGATTGATAAAAAAACGCATGACCCACTTACTCTTTAAAAACTTTGAAATATAGTCAAGATGGACGCTTTTAAGATGGCGGCCATTATCGTCATACCCTCCGGCATGTACTATTTCACGTCCAGTAACCATTAATAGCCCTTTGCTTTCAATATACTGTATGTAACAGTTTATAAAAGAAAAGGCGTTTCCCGTACTCTGTATTCGATTTACTTGCTCTCTACGTTCCATCTTTCTCGGGTTCCCCTGTCGTTATTTGTTACGGCAGCACCTATCATTTTGGCTGCGAAGGTTTACCTGGGCACTGTACCTACATACAAGTTTTCATCAAAATCAGGCTCTGACACCTGGCGAGTGTTTCTTGTAAGTCCTTCCTCATGACACATCAAACACTTTTATAGTCCTAGTAGTTAGTTCCTGAGTTGAAAATTGCCTCCACGGAACTCAGAACCCACACACCTGCGATTTTGATAAATGATACGGGACTGAACTTGTCTTGCTGAGACCTTTCAACAACACCATAAACACATACCCGGCCCTAGTAGTTCATACGTTATAAATTTCCTCCATGAGCGAAAACTCTCCTGCAATGTATATGACCGATATGGATTTTAACTCGTCACGGCAGGACCTTTCCAATGACTTCTCAAATACCTTCCCAGCCCTAGTAGTTTCTCAGTTGAAAAATGCCCAAAATTGTCACCAATTAATTGTCGAAAGCGGGGTTTGAACAAAGTTGTGTCTCTTAGAGCTAGGATTGTGATCAGGAGTTGCCAGAATATCACCAAACTATGATGTTACTGCTGACAAAGCTAGAAACTGCCTGAGTTGGTAGTTCACAGTACTGTCAGAAATAAGTTCCTGTTTAGATGATTTAATTAGGGATAAATGCGTTAAGATGGCAAGCACTACTAGTACGCTTTACTACCAAATTGTAAATACAAATCTGGAATTATCATGTTTAACACTAACCGATATCGTACAGTACTCAGCTCAACAATGGTGGATCCAGGATTTTCGTAATGGGGAGCCAAGGTGAAATAGACCAGGGACATTTTCGATAAGTGATTTTTTAAGTATAAATTTATCAAATTTCCACTTATTACATTTTTCATGGAATATGACACCGTTATCACGCAAAATTAATATTTTTATATAAATAACATTTGTCCCTGAAAAAATAGAAGGGTTTCTAAAATCTGTACCTCGGAGGTAAAGGACACTATATCCCAGGGGGAGTCCAGTTCGCTTTCCCGCTGAAATAGCCGAGAGTGTGACGTTTTGCATGACGTCACCTGGCTAGCAACGCAAGGAAATAGATCTGGGATATGGGAAGCTCTAGGCATTAACGAAACGTAAGAACTAAAAGCTTGCAATTTTACTATACACGTTGTTGTAAATAAAGAATTTATAAGGATTGAGTAAATATGCGGAAATAGTGTGTACTCTGCAAAGTGCTTTCGAAAAACAATGTTTTCATTACTTGTTGCGTTTTAGCTTAAAACCAGCAACACGGGAGAATGATAAAAAAATGCTCTTGCTGTTTTTTTTTCTTTTCCAATTGTTTACTGGAAACTGTATCAATAATGCGTTCGTATTTTGTGCGTCTTTAAAAAACTATTGGGTGGCTTGGTGTGAAAATATGGTATAAACAAGCAAAACATTTTGTTTATCAAAGTACATGTAAAACATTGTCAGCAGAATGTGAAGGAGTTTGCTGAATTCTAAATTTTATTTATGGCCTTTAGAGCCCTATTCAGGCTCAGGCCTGGATAGGGAAGGTATCGGCTAGGACCTTTCTTATCCTCCATTTGCGTGATGAAACAAGTAACCCCTGAAAATCCTGAGACAGGATGGTTAACCATGGAGTTCGAACCCACGTTTCTACCGCTCCAAAGTCCGCGACGTTGCCGCCTGTTGATGTTTTCTCTCGGTTCTTTACACGTACTGTAAAGTACTACAAATTGCAATGTCATCACTACAGACGGGAAGTTATGGCAAAGTGACATAAATGCCATATTTTGCATTTTAAAAAAAACTTTGATAGTGCCATTTCTTAAATTAATTGCCATTTTTTTCATTTCCTGACTGCTGCTTATTATTATGTTTTCCTTGGGACGGGGAAACGCTTGTCTGCTAGTTGTTAGAGGGACATGCATTGTCAGTTAGTGAGATGAGGTTTGTAGCT
>JAGDQP010070048.1:0-10810 GCA_022664845.1 Lepisma saccharinum
GGATTGAATATGGCTGTGATTTATTTATTATTATTATATATATATATCCATTTCATGTATGAGGTTCTACGGAAACAGGGGCCTAGTTGGAGAAAAGTGGAAACAAATATCAATAAGTTTCGTTAGTATATTTCGGAAAAACTCGATGGAATTATACGGAACTGCTTATAATGAACCTACCGTGAATTTGTGAAATGGCTAAACTATTAACTACAAAGTACATTCTACTTTCAGTGGCGAGGTAATACAGCCTAATAGACCTTAACCACTGAGCCCTATTATGAAGTTAATTTCTCTCTATCTATTTTCAATTAAGCAGTAGCGTGAATATTTTGAATGGAGGAAACAGTTTGCAAACGTGGAAGACCACCGAAACAGTTTGCAAACAGCGAATTGCAAGCTTTGTTGGATGAGGATGACGCTCAAACGCAACAACAACTCGTGGATCAATTAAATGTAACACGAGAAGCACTTTCCATACGTTTAAAAGCCATGGGCAAGATTCAGAAGGTGGGAAAATGGGTTCCACATGCATTAACTGAACGACAGCAGGGAAAAAAACGCAAAATTCTGCTCGCCAGGTACAAAAGGAAATCATTTCTTCATCGAATTGTGACTGGTGACGAAACGTGGATCTATTTCGAGAATCCTAAGCGTAAAAGATCATGGGTAACTCCAGGAGAACCGGCGACATCGACTGCAAGAGCAAATCGCTATGGACGGAAGACAATGCTTTGTGTTTGGTGGGATCAGAAGGGAGTGATCTATTATGAACTGCTGAAACCTGGCGAGACCGTTAATGCCCGTTACCGACAACAAATGATCGATTTGCATCAAGCTTTGCCTGAAAAACGACCAGAATTTGACCAAAGACAACATAAAGTGATTGTGCTTCACGATAATGCACCCTCCCACACAGCAAAACCGGCCAAGGAAACGATTGCGACGTTTGACTGGGAAATCCTTCCGCATGCGGCTTACTCACCAGACTTGACGCCTTCCGATTTTCATTTATTTGCTTCCTTGGAACACGCACTTGCTGACCAGCGCTTCACATCTTACGAAAATGGCTTGATGACTGGTTTGCTGCACAAGAAGCAGTTTGTTTGGTCTGGCATCCACACATTACCGGAACGATGGCAGAAATGTATCGCTAGCGATGGCCAATACTTCGAATAAAATAGTTCTTAGCATTGTCATCCAATCAATGTGTCTTTTCTGTACATACATTCTGGTTTCATATTTACGCACCTGGTATACTTCATTTTCAGCTCATTTTTTTCCGGTACTTATTTCTTACGTTCTGCAAAAACTTTGATAAACTTTTTTTTATATGGGCCAGTCTAGTAACTTTGGACTTTGGCCCTTTAGCTGTTAAAATCCACACCCATGCCCCTGCTGGGACTCGAAGTTGGGACTTTCGAGCCTATGGCCTACCGCCGCAGACCGCTCGGTCACCCGGCCGGCTCTTACCTTCGGTACTTGGTACTTTCATCATCATTTTTCTACCCCACAGATCGCAGGTACATTCTAGGAATATGCTACAAATATCCCCGTGGGGATATTGTACGACATTCTTGGTATATGCGTAGAATATTCTATGAATACCTGAATGTCCGAAATGAGAATATATGCTAAGGATATTCCTGGTAATATCCCGAGCATATTTACGAATATGTCGAAGGCATGTATTCTTGCAGATATTCTCAGAATATTTCTGAAACTCCAACCTAGAATATCCTTTTAATATTCTAAAATTATATTGTAGTATATCCTTATTTGATCCCAAATATTGTGGGACATTGTACCCATATTATGGATTTAAATAAGATACCACTCGGATAGATATATTGTGCTATGTGGGACAATACAAATGATAGATATGAAATCAAAACACATATAAATGTAATATTTTCTATAATTTAACTGTCCTACTGTATTATATCTTAAATACGTACAATAATTCTGCATAATTTGATCTTAAATATGCAGTTCTTTACCACTCTGTTCAACGGAGGAGTGGAAGTCGTATTTTTAAAATTGATACTGTTAAAGTTAATATTTCTTTCAATTAGTAGGGTATATTAAATATAAGAAAACAAACAATATCACTTAAATACTCCTCAATGACTGGATATTATAGGTTTTGATAACGAAGACAAGCATACCCGCTCCATCGGAATCATATCAGCTTTTGTCACCCTTTTTGTAACTTGTGACTGCTACTCTTTTGAGGATAGTTAGAGCCAGTCCGTATATAAGAGATAAACTATAGGCACAGCAAAGTAAGATGCGTTCTCTCTCTCTCTGTCTGTCTTTTTCTTTCTTTCTTTCTTTCTCTCTCTCTCTCTCAGTGACACAACATAAACATTAAGAAAATAAGTATATGTTGTTTTTAAAGCTCATTGAGGGATTCGCGATTGTTTTGTAGTTTCAAACCTCCTAAATTTAGCATTGTTACCGCCATGGGTCAGTTCTTTCTCCTCTTTTTTTACACACATTTGATCAACAGTACAAATTGTGCGTCGCTTTATTTTATAACGGCATTTTGGTATCTGTGTATGCGTGAGTGACTGGATACGCACAACTAGTAGTGAAATATTGCATTTTCAGTTGGCTTCTCCCCAACACATGCAACTAACGAATTTCCTTCGTTCTATTTTTCTGTTGAATACTCAAGATTCTTTACGTCGCAGTATTATATTCAGAGAAAGATAATTACTGTTCATCTTTTGTTTACTCTGCGTATATATTTTTTAACATAAGGCAATGTGGGTGTGAAAAAAAGGAAATATAGGTTGGAGTCAGGGGAACACTTTCCTATCTCCATTTTTTAGTGTGTGTAAGAACGCTTATATTCAGTACTCTATATTTCTTAAGCCGTTATGAATATATTTTTCAACACTTCCACAAATATATATTTAAATAACTAGAGATTTGACACCAGAATTTTTCCGATACGGCCGATACTTATGTCTAAACTTCAATACTTGATATTCGATACATTTTTCAGAAAGCTTTTCAATGTATGTAATATATATATATATTAATTAAAATTAAAAATGTAAGTGTATTGCTTTCCTACAATTTGTAATTTAACTCTGTCCTGAGTCATAGATACCTTAAGGCCATAAATAAAATCCAAATTCAAGAAGTTTTAAGTTATAGACCTTACGTTCTACTATGTGATTATTTTCAGAGAAATATATAACTAAAAAAGTTCAAAGTATAGAAAACGTATTCATTAGTTGAAGTACCGATCGATAATGATATTTTGAAGGTTTCTTGAACCCATATATATATATATATTATTGCATTTTAGGCATACAGGAAAACGTGTTTTCTACTTTCCACCCATGAAGCTTAATTTTGCGTTAACAGCCATATTAAATTAATCTATATTTCGCTTGTTTCTTGGCATCGTCTGATTTAATTCTTAACTGGTACATATAGTGTTAGTGGGCATCAGAAAATAAAAATTGCACAATGTAATTTTGCGTTCAACATTAATAAGTAAGTTAAATTATGTCGAATCAATAGAATTGAGCGTAGTGCTTCTCAGAAAACAAAACTGCATGAAAATGTATACTGATATTGAATGTACCGGTCGGTACCAACATTATGAACAACGTTATATGAGTTTTATACGCTGTTTACATTTCGGTATAACATTAACCAATCCCCCTTCACTTTCTGTGCATTACTATGTCTTTTTCTTCGTAAAGAATACTAATTGGACCCGCTTTTGGAACACAAAGCCCTTTACCAGAATTCGAAGGCAAAAAGCAAGCAATCTTTAGTGTGAAGTGACTTTCGCAGTGGTAGTATGTATAAACGCGACTGAGTACAGAATGTGGAAACCTGTAGCATGTGTATTTGAGCGTGGAGCTTTAAGTTGTATTGTAAGTTAAGAAAACGGACTTTTTTTTTTTTAGTTTTTAAACTATAGTGTAATACCATTTCAGGTTTCTAGCATATTTGACATTCTAGGTGGTGCAGTATAAGCGAGGTCGCCAAAGTGAGCTAGCACTCTAAGATCTCATATTATTAGTAACAACTAGAGCATGCACAAGAAAACTAAAGGGAACTTATATGAACACTCTGTATTTGGTATTCAATTTGGGTACAACGGGATATACAGAAAAATACCGTCTGAATCATCTAAACCCGAATAATTATATAATCATGAAATACTACTAATGCGCAAAATACAAACATTCTTATTTACACAAATCCGCAATACCCATAGCAGAGATTACATCAAAATTTACCATATATAACAAGAGGTCTCAGCTCACCTGAAGGTGTTTTGTAATATTAACGGTCGAGCACATTCCTCACTGCTACTAGATATTTGTCAGAGAAATGTTCAAACTTGTCGTTTGTTCTTATTGGTAAGTCCTCCAACTGCTCTATTGTCCATGATCAATTTAACAGTCTTTCAAAGATGCCACAAATGTCAAGTTCAGGCTAACTCTAATCGTAGAAAGAACAGAGTATTTGAACACTTTTAACTTAGGATCTTTCGTAACTACTGTAGCTGTTTGTAACTTTTTGCCGCCGACTAAGGTCCAGAAATAAGGAAGGATGTGGTTTTATTCTATGGGGTTTTCAGCCTGTCATGTGCCTTCTGATCGATTGCACGTGACTTTGTTATTCAGAAAGTGGAAAGGAAAATAAAGAGGATGTTTGCATCAGAAATGGAATGAGGGAAATGGGAAATAACCTTGTTTCTTTCTCTTCAATTATCACATATCCACATTTGAACATGGTACTTATTACTTGTTTTGCGATGCTAAACTACCATATAGTCACGTCTCTGAAATACTTCTCTTTAAAACTACATGTATTCATCATTGTTTAACGACTTCCTGTTGTATAACAATCAGAATATATGTTGTGTCCTTGTGCTTGAATTCTCAGGTGGGAAGAGACAAATAAGTCTTAAACCAACAGGTGTCATCATTTCCTGTGTTCATATCTACAAAGTGTCACGTACAGATGATTGTTTTTAGATAATTCATAATATGAGCTTCCTCTGTAATAACATATGCAACATTTTATACAATGAGGCCTTCATGATACGTAAGTTCTTATTCACTAAAGTTGTTTCAATAAAGAATTATACCTATAATTTGTAAAATAATTTGGAATATTCCATTGATAACAATACAATCAATAGCGTAGCATACTTACACTATGTGGCCGCTTGACTTTATTTTAAATATTTTATTTGAATTAAGTCAATAATTCATAGATGGCATGGTCGTGCTCTTAATTCAGACATGAAGTTTTCTCAAAGGTTTCCAACTTGCCTACAAACGTTTAATCAGATGTTATTAAGAGTTTTCATACATTTAGATTTTAAACCACAAGAGAAGAACCAAATTAATTTCAATTGTGCGATATGAATCAAAGTCAAGTCATCGACATTGGTTCGTGACATAAATGGTATAGTACGCAGTACCCAAACCAGATTTAACGATAATAACATTTCAAAGGGTGTTTATCTATTAACTATTTTTACGGGGAGAAACAGTTATTAGTAATTTACAAATCCAAGCTGTTACCGATGAATATTATTAAACATATCGTGTTCGAATTTGTGGTACAATATTGTTTAGAAATGGTTCTCAAGTTTTCCAATTCTAGGCTCCCCAACATTCTTAATTTCACCCACTTTCTTCAGTTGAGAATTACAAACTTTGCGGAGTAATGCTAATACGACATGATTAAATTATAATACTAGTAAAACAATTGAAAAAATTTAAATTATCCATTCACATTGATATATTTTTCCTGAACGTAAGAATAAATCCGTATATTTAAGCCTCACTTGAAAATGAAAATCAGTACGATAGTATTATACAGTGCAAGGATTGGAGGACATTGGGAAAACAATGGTAACCCACATTGAGCATGAATTGAGATATTACATTTAGGAACGTTTATTCTGTCTTGCCGGCATATGCGCCTTCCCATTGAACAAATTGCCAATATGCAGCCATATCCTGCTTTTAACCAGAAGTGTTTCCACAGTTCAACTCACATGAGTGTTGAAATTGTATAACTGTACTCAAATCATTCGTTTTAAATGGAGGTTACCATCGTTTTCTCCCATGCCCTTCAAATTCCATTAGAACAAACGTATACTTCGAGGCATTTATACAGCATGCCAGTGGTTGATATATTCAATGAAGTTTTCTGGAGATTCCTTATCTCATTCTGTTGTTTCCCTGACACCTTCACCGAAATTTGAAGCACCGAGGGGTTACAGCTCAGTTTGCAAAAATTTGCCACCGCATTCGACAGCTCAGGGATTCAAGACTAGCGACCAACGATCCTGATTTAGATTTTCCACTGATTTTCATCAGTTCCACCAGGCAAACGCCGGGATGTTTGCTTGAACTTATGCCCTGTTTAACTCTTTCTGCATCCTTTGCCTACCCTATCCCATATTGATCAATAAATACCAAGATAGCATAAATAAATGCAAATTGGAAACAACTTTGAAGAGTATACACACCTATCCTAATTCATATTATAGCCCTATTTATAATATTAAATGATCTTTCTACATCAACAGTGGAAACGGGAAGGCACAATACACATTTCTCGAGTATACTTATAGATACATACCCAAAGATAAAAGAAGCAAAATCAGAAGATATATCTCAATTTATTACATGCCACGAAGTTGAGAGAACGCAAGTCTTGGATAACATCGTCAACATTTTTAAATCTTACCACCAAAAACAGTTCTTTACATTCTTTTTGTAACTTTGAAACGTTATAAAATATTAAAATATTCTTACTTATATCAATTTCCTAGCTTTTTCTTTAAATCTGTGATCAATTTCATATCTTTCACAAATTTCTTTACTCATACCTTTTACAAACTTAATTATTCATACTTTTCTCGAATTGTATCAATCCTACCTTCCACAAATGTCCTTACATTTTAGGCTATTTTTTTAATTTCCGTAATGCACACACTGCTAACCTCTGGTGTCTAAGTTCCTAAGTTATATATTTTATATACTGGTCTTTGAAACGGAATATTCATCTCAAAATTGTATGAGTTTTTAATTTATTTTTACGAAATTTACGTTTGATATCAAAATGTTTATAATGTTTCAGAAACGTGTATAGAAAGATGCGAATATATCAGTGATTATTTTTTGTCGAAATTTACTGAAGTTCGAGAAGGCATTTAATGTTTCGTACAACATCACTAAACTTATAAAGCTGTAAATCATTATATGGTTAAGGTTAGGTTAGAGATTTCTGTGATTGTAGAAATTTTTGGAATTGGTTTGTTTTTTGTAAGGTGAATGCATTATGTAAGGTAAGTGCAATCCATTGTTAATGCAGTTAGTGAAGTGCATTAAGAATGGATTGAATCCTAGAGTTGTGAAAAGATGTGATTTGGATGGAGAGTGTGTGAGCATTGGGGGAATTGAAATTTCTTGTTAAGAAATACCAGGATTATCCAAAGTGAAAGGAAGAATTTGATGAATATTGCAGAAAGAAGAGATAAAAACACCCTTTCTCGTGGGAATTGGAACCCACTAGCTTTACAAAATGTCAAGATGAAGCATTTCATATAGGAGGAATTCTGTTTTGAGAATTTAAATAGCAAACCTGATTGAGTAGACAATCTGAATAAGGAAACAAGTTTGAGGAAAAAGGTTGGAATAAATGTATTGAAGTTGGGACTGGACTACTAACTGTAAGTGGTCAAAAACTAGAAAGGATTTTGAAATTCCATCTATATTGGAGGGGTCATACTCATGGAAGTAAAATGGGTTTATGTCTAGACTATGCATGTTCTTTAATTAGATTAATTAGGTCTTAGTTGGTGATTTTGATCAGGGTTGGTTTAGGGAGGTCCATGTAATTATGTACTACTATTGGAAGTAAGTTTGTTTCGAGAAAGGCTGTAGATTTGGAGGCTGAAGTTGGTATGAACAAATTCTTAATTGAGTTTAGTTATGAAAAGGCTTCCAGTTAAATGTATATTTGGTGTTCCATTTTAGAGAATTATAAAGGTCATGTTACAGTTTTCAAATGGAAAAGTGCTGTTTGGGAACTACAGTTATGGAGTGAATTGCAGCTGAAAAATTATGAAAGGACTGAAATTATGATTAATGGTTGTATTAAGAATTGAATTAAATTAGAGTCGAGAGGTAGAAGGTTAGACATAGAATAATTTATAAAGCAAGGCATTAAATGTGAGATTCAATGCAGAATGGACGTGGGATAAAATGAAAAAGAAATGGATGTCCTGATCAGAGGGGATTTGGAAGAAATAAGAAATTTTTGGATGACAGAGGAAGAGTGTGTTGAGAAGAATTTGGATAATGAGTTCAAGGTATAAGTTTTCGAGGAACTGGAAATCAATAAACCAAAGGAACAAAGTTGAACACGAAGAAGAAGAAGAAGAAACAGTAGTTGGAAAGGAAGTAGAGATAGTTTGTATACATCAGAGGGATGATCTTTCGGAGAAGAAAGGATGTTTTGAAAACAATGAGGTTCAAGAAAATATTGGATGTGAAAATTTGAACTAGTTGAATCCTTGGATAATGGGATTAATGAAGAGCGTGATGGACATGTTAGTGAAATCAAGGAAAGGATTTTAGAAATAGCAAGAGAAGAAGATTTTGAATTGGTAAGTTCGGAAGAAGATAAGAATAAGGAAGTGGATTTGGTTGAAAATGAAAACACAGAAGATTCGGATGTAGGTGATATGGATTGGGGATCGAATAATTACCATCTACTGTGTATTTCTGGTGCGACCAAAACTCCCAGAGCCCCTTCTCAGAGTTCAAGGCCCCTTCTACTTTAACATTATAGTGAACATTTAGCTTCATAAACATACATAAACAACTATAGATTCTTGCTATTGTGATCGCCTCTCATTGTCAATCATTATTAATCTTGTATTTATTGTTAAATTTTCATTTTTGTAATCATATTTCTATAATTAACTTTTATTTTCACACATATTTTATTGTTGTAAAGTCTAAAGAATAATAAAGATGGCGGGCAGAGAATCTCAACACGAACTCCGTTTAGCAAAGCAATATACGGCTGAACACACACACTTACGGAAATTATGACGTAGACCTATTGTTCTACTTTCCTTTAAGCGGCCATTTTGTGCATTTTAAAGACATCATACGATCGTCACGTGAAAGCACTAAAACGCACAAACAAGAGAGCAATGGACTATATTAACCTAATTATTTCGTCACTTCAAGACCGTATATAAAGGACCCCGACAGACCAATCGATCTGCTATCTCACACAGCCGGTCCATGCTGTCACTCTGTACCACAGTTCTAGAAGGAAGCCAAGAAGGAAGTCCTGAACAGTTTAAATCTCATCTTAAAAGAAGCAGTCAATTTTAATACAAGTCTTAGAAGCCCTTTCAAGAACTAAACTTTCAACTTTATTTTCCAAGGTATGTTTCAAGGATTTCTTAAACATTGGTGCTTAAATAGTTTCATTGCCTGAACGATTTGTGTGCTCTGTTGAATATTTTAGAATTGAATATAGTTTTTCGGTGTGTGCTGTATTTTATTTGTTCATTAATCTTCGAGTTGAGATTCTGCGCCTTTTTAGGGAAATGTAAAATCTTGTTATCCATTTCATTCCTAAAGCTAGTATATACTCTATCCCAGAAGTTACCATTATATTAGAGCTAATATCCACTTAACTCACGTTGAACGTCCCTCTCGTATTTGCGAATGCTCAAACCTTTATCTGAGTTACGCTCGAGTAGACTTCTCTTTAGCCCCCAAATAACAAAACCTAAAGTCTACGTAATATTTGCCCCCACAAATAGAGGAATAATTTCTCTATAATTGGACACAATTGCAAGACGAAGCCAGACGTTCACAGGACAAGTTTTAGACGTTCACATGGTGAATGGACGCCCAGATTCGAACCAAGTTTGAATAAGGTAATTTCCCAGTTTTTGTTAAATTTTAACACACTTTTTTTGTAAATTTGTGCTTTTCGGTTAGATAAAACACACTTAGTGTACTGCGCTTTTCTATATAGTAGTTTAGGAACGTCGTGTTCAAATTTAATTCGAATCGGATAAAATACTAAAGGATGTGTTGTCATCTTCCACGCGAACAATGGGAGAATATTCATCTGGAAAATATAGAACCAATTGATATTCAAACTCAATATTTGAACTACCCATTGTTTGTTCTCCAAACAACGCAGTGTGTAGCTAATATTCAACAATATATTGCACATAATATCGCGCAAACGAAAACGGTTAACCAAATTCTGACACCCACCACTTTAGACAAACTTTTGCGTCATATATTTTCAGCGATTGATTTGCAAAATGAACAGCAACGAGTAATTGTACTACAAACATTCATAAATAAGGCAATTACCGCACTTTTGGAAGCACAATATTTCTTTGGAGATTCTTTTACGTTGCATATTACAACCACTGCATACAACACAATCGAGTTTTTTGTCACTAGTGATGACAAATCAACGATTTTACATGCGAAACTACCAAGTACAAATAACACAGCAGATATCATTTATGTTCGGCAAACATTAGCATAAAATATTCACACAATGCAAACGTGGATATTACCGTTATGCCAGTTGCATGCTGCAAAAATCATACAGTCAATTCGTCTTTATGCTCCTAAATATTCGCGATTGATTGCACTTGCACCCGAACAGGGGATAAATCTTCGCGAA
This sequence comes from Lepisma saccharinum, assembly GCA_022664845.1. NCBI lineage: Eukaryota > Metazoa > Arthropoda > Insecta > Zygentoma > Lepismatidae > Lepisma > Lepisma saccharinum. The sequence continues at coordinate 10,741 of JAGDQP010070048.1, forward strand.
ATATTACCTATTTGTGCAAAGAATTTTTCTGATAAACAGAAATTTGTGCAATTTTGTAAGCGATTGACAA